>JACXGK010001592.1:54669-67046 GCA_016801125.1 Novumbra hubbsi | reverse complement strand
TATCAAGGGCCAGTCAGTTAATAGGAAGCTAAATAATTCTACATAGTAATTAATCAACTTACTAAAAACACCATACACTGGATATTCTGTTAGAAGCGAGAGGTTACTCTTATTATAGGAGTTACAGCCGTAAACTGTTAGTTTTAAATCTGCACCTTCTCGTTTAGAGACGATTCTCAACATACAAACTGCCTCTCCAAACACTATAATTTCTTCTGATAATTCTTGCTTTAAACCAATCATTTTGAAAATATATTTGCTTATTTGCGTCCCAACGTCCAAACCGAGCGAAGGTGTAAAGCGCACAGGATGAAACACCCTGCTTCCTACAGAATAATTTTGTTTTTGAATCTTCTTATTCTCATAGAGTTTTAAACAAGTATACATAGGATTGTAAATATATTTTAATGTACTATATTGTGTTAAAACTGAAGCTCTGGAAAATTGCAAGCTAATGTTTCTAAAGATTTGGGTTCGTATCCTGGTAATTTCTTACAAGCTTCAGCGTTATTATTATACATTTTAACATCTAAGTTCTAACAACTTAGCTAAACTCCAAAGAGTAAAACTGATGCCTCTAGCTTACATATACATTTTTTCGATGTACAACTGTCGCCAACCTGCTGTATTGCGGGACCTAGGAAAGGGAGGGGCAGACACAACGCCCAGGTGGGGAGGTGTGGGGTTTGCCAGGCGACAACCTGTCGCCAACCTTTTGGGGTGGGGAAACCCCCCTCGAGCAAGGGTTTTCCAGGCGGCAAGATGTCGCCACCATGGCAAAGGGGGGCGAACACACACGCATTTATAATATTAAAACACACATATACCCGCACGCACATGCACACATACATTTTCAGGCGTCGGAATGTCGCAACCTGTTGGGGTGGGGAACCCCTCGAGCGTTTGCCAGGCGACAACCTGTCGCCCCCATGGCAAAGGGGGGCAAACACACACGCATTTATAATATTAAAAACACACACACATACACGCACGCACATGCACACACGCCCCGGGGGACAAAAACCCCGCCCCCTTATGTCCCGCCTCTCCGCACCGGAAGTAGGGGTAATTAACCTGTCAAAAAAAGTTTTATTTGCCGTATACTACTCCTCTCTTACATGTACTCCCTCTCTCTCAGGATGCCTACAAACCTTGGCTGTGTGCGCAGTACTTCCCAACCACCCAAAGGCATTGTCAAAGGACAGTACCTTGTCTCCAGTACTGCCTGGAGGTCCAACAAAGGTGTCCCTTCATCCTGCCGGACAACGATGATCTCATCCACGGCGGAAGCCCCAGCTTCATTTGTACAGGTGGGTGTGGTGCCATGGAACAATATATCAGTCAGGTGGGTGCCACTTTAGGGCAATGGTGTGTAGGTGGGTCACAACATGAATCTCCCAAAATCCTTTTGAAATGACAGCAGAATGGATTTTGATGTCTTATTTCCACTGATCCTTAAGTTGGAATTGTAGTGCAATGCAGAAAAAAGTATCTTGTGCCCCTAATGATTCCTTGTACAATTGTCCTTCACGGAAATTAATAAAGTTGCATATATTTGAACTCCAGTGCACTATATAATAACAATAGTCCTCTGCCTCTAGCGACATCTAGTGGCCTAATCTGGAAGACATAGTAAGATCACTAAGTGTGACTGAAACGATGACTGAGAGCTTGTTTGTCTCCCACCCCCTTGGTCCTGATTGGATCTTAGCTCTGAAGCCATGTCCTTTCGTTGACATTTCCTCAACCCAGCACCTAAAGTTGGAATGTTTGAAATATTTTATTTTGATCAGCCTTTGATATTTTTTTTAATTACTTGCACATCAGCTATTAAATGGTGGCCTTTGCTTCCTGAAATGCCTTTTCTTCCCTCTACTGCTTATTTGATTTCTTCTTTAAGTGTGCATTGAAAGTTGCTTTGAAGAACTGGCACAGGAAGAGATATTTTGTGTGTTCTTTTTATCTTGGTTACAACATGTCAGTTGAGCTGTTTTCTTAAGGGTAAAAACATAGTTGAATCATAGGAAGACAATTCATATGTTTGATGTATTCTTAAATGCACAACAACATTTCTGTGAAATGATATTATGGTTCAACTCCATCCATTTCCAATTCATTCTGTAACTTGGTTTAAGACGAGACACCTTGTATTTGGGCACTAACCAGGCCTGAAACCAATTTACAGGAAAAAACTAAAACCTGCAGACACTCGACCCTCGGGGAACCGGTTTGAGACCCCTGATTTAGGTCATTGTAAGCAAATTACTTTATTGGTTGTGGGGAATTGGTCTTGTCTTCCTCATCTGTCATTAGACAAATGCAATGTCAATTCAGAAACAGAAACAAAAACAAATAATTAATGTATTTTTACTTTATAAACTAAAGTACTAAATACATTATTTTAAAATAATAAACACCATGTTATTCGGTTTATAACTGTTATGTGCTCCCAAGTGTATGATGTTTTATTTTGACCCTAGGACAAGATGCAGCAGGGTGTGCAATAGTTTGAGACCAAATTAAACATAGGGTACATGAAAACAGTGCACAGAGGCACATAGCAATGAATATAGTGTTTTAGTTACTACTCTTTCCCTTCCTCTTTTCATCCTTACCACACAGGTCTGCTAGGGAGCCATGGGCAGCCCAACAGCCAGGCAGAGTGCTGCGATGTCCGGTGGGACTCCAAGCCGGAGAACCGTTCCCGTGGGACACTGAAAAGGACTCCAACACCCTCCTGCCATCACCAGCAGGGGGCGTCGACGTCGGTCACCTCGGCCGCCACGCGCACCAGACTGTGCAGCAGTAGTGGTCGGCTGAAGCTGTGCCTGCTGGTCCTTGTGCTCCTGCACACCGTGGTCACCATCACCACCGCCTCCCACAATTCCACTGGGGTTGTTGGAGTGGCAGCCATTTTTCCCCTAGAGGAAAACACCCCTAGCGAAGAATAATGGGAAAACATGGCTGGAAAAAAATAACAATTCTCTCTGTGGGTATTATCTGGGAACGAGTGAGATGCTAAACTGGTTTTGACCGGCTGTGACCGGTTCCTAATGTGTGTCTCCGTTCAGAAAAAAAGCCCTGAAAGGTCTCTGGAATGTGCTGTCAAAGCCTCATTGGGCTACATGAAGTGAGAAGGATTTGCCAGGAGCAAAGGATGCTGGGTATTGTAGTTATGTCAAGAGGCGAAGACGTGGAAAGGGCCTACACACCACAGCCCAAAGGATCAACATCCTCTCAACGTGTCCCTCGAAACTTGAGTTCACCGTTTCAATCTCTTGTTTCATCAGGATGTACAATATATCGTTTTCGCTCTCCTCGTTCAGTTGTTTGTGGAGTTTGTGGAATGTGACTGGGTTGTCTTAGAGCATATAAGAGGCGGAGAAATGTCAAAAAGGTGTCGCCAACCTCTGTGTTTTTTATCTGCGACTCTGTCCTCCCGTAACATTTAGCTGATTTCGAGGTGCCATCCAATTGATATGCTAACAATACTCCAAACTCAAGCACTCACACACAGACATACTGACCATTTATAAATACCTCCTGTCCACCTATGACCATATTATTCTGGCAGAGACATTGAAGAGATCAATCTCAACAGGGTTCTCTTATAGCAGGACATATGACAGTTCAGACCAGATGTAGAAATAGACTACTTTTTTTTCAGCACGCTTGCGCAGGCCTGGACCGTATTGCACTGGCCTGGATAATCTTTTTTACACGGTTTAACTTTTCCGGCAAGTACGCTGCAAGTGTAACCAGGCCAGAACAGTACGGCTCAGCCCCGCTCATCTTAGCTTGGTTCAGTAGTGTGATTAGGTTAAGAGTGGAAGCAGATAAGGTAGAGAAAGAGAGATATCCAACTTTTTTCAGATTGTGGAATGGCTGCTTCAGTCTTGTTATATGCCCCTGGGCAAAACATTTAACTGGCAAATGTTTTTTCTTGCCATGGTGGGCCGGGTGGGATAAACAGGAAGGGAACAATAAGTAGACCAGAGAAAGTGTTTCCTGTCATGCTAAAGAGAGCATACACACTCACACAGTCAGGAAGTTTAAGAATTTAAAACAAATCTATGGTTAACAGCATGAGTCGTTTTTCTTATTTAGTTCATTTACCATCTTTGGTGGAGGTCTCCTCATGTGGATTCAAAACATTCCCACCAATGTGCTTCAGCATAGCTAAGTGTACATGTTGATTTAGCCAATAAGCTTCTCTCTCATTATCCTGTGTCCATGTATTTTTTTTGTATGTGATGGGCCCAAAAGGCAAACCGAATCAGCAAAACTTAACTTACCTCAAATTAATTTTCCTGTGGATTTAGACTTGATTTAGATGTTTTTCTAAAACATTAAACTCTAGAGCCATGAATCTGGCTTATATATTTGACTTATAGATGTCTGAAAATAAGGCACTGGTAAGTTGTAGTAAATAATTAATTGTTGCTTCTCTTCAGACCATTTGGAAGGTGTTAAGGGAAATACAGCAAACACAGTGATACAAAATATTCATGGGATCAATAGTAAAATAGCCCACATTCCCAGACTGGGTTGCAAAGCCAATTGGTTAGTCCTGAAATTCTAATTTCAAATCCGGCCCAGCTGGAATCTGTGGACAGGCTCTGTCAAAGGCTCAACACATTTGATAGAATGTGTCTCAACCCAAGTCAGATCATACCTACATATCTCTCATCTTTGTCTCCATTTGACCCTGTTATCTTGACAACCAGGATAATCACTTGTACAGTATCTTTACACAGAGTTAAGGGCTTAGCAAGTTGGTGTTTGTTTGGGGGGGAGTTTTCAAGGGCTGACTACATACTGTATTTTTCTCTGTTGGTGTGACTGCTGCTAAACGGTACTCATTAACCATTAACATGGCATATGAGGGAAGAAAGCTGATTGGCTCTTTACGCTTTGACCCCTTGACCTCACGGTCCTATCCATCCTGTTCAACTGAGTAGCGGATATGGTGACACCTTAGTTGTTCTACACGTACATATTAGTGTACCTCTGGAATGACTCTGAAGATAACTGTACTCTGGCATGCCGACACCCTGAAGTTTCCTTTAGATATAGATTTTCGCCAGTTGTGTATTTGTCTTAGCAATGGTTAAGTTGTAAGTGGAGGGTCTCCAAGGAAAGAGAGAAAGGTAGAGCTGAACATAGGAAGGGTATGCTTTGTGTGTTTAGCCTTCTCAAATACACTGTCACCTCCAGATTTATTACCACCCATGATCAAGATGAGCAAAAACAAATCTATAAATAATGAGCAATAGAGTATGCGCCAAAAAATCTGAAATTATATTTTTTTGTACTAACGGAAATGTCAGGAGAAAGTAAAACATATAAAAGACATCAATGGGATTTAAATAATAGGGATAATTTGTGTGCTTGTGATTATTGTTGTGGCCAAGTTCCAGACACCTTATAGAGGTTACCGAGGTTTAGGATAACATGGATGTAGCTCCAAAAATCTATGATCAACCACTATATGAGAAACCGCCCATAGTGTTCTATTTAAATGTTATCTGACCATGGAAAAACACAACTAGCTTGAAGCAGTTCACGATCAATCTAATGTTCTGCAGCCCCTTGTCATTGGAGTAACAGCTACCTCATTGACAATGTAGAATGGCCTACCTTGTGTTATCCAAGAACGTTGCAGGGACAGCACACGTTCTGCAACGCTACTTTCTGAACCACTAACTAAGATGTACATGAAATGAGAATGCGTTTTTAAGGACAGCAGCTTAATAAACATTCTTTTTTTATTTATGTGTGCATTATAGGGTTATGTACACAATGATGATAAAAGGTAAATGTGGGGCCATGTAACAAAACTCATTCCATGGATGCTTAAGTAAACAAGACAATTAGCACTTTTGCAACTAATTAAAGATGCAGTCCAGGATCATTCCAAATGTTTTCCGTGGGGTTCAAATCTGGAGTTTGACTGTGCCAGTCAAGGATATTTACAGGTTTTTCCTAACTCCAGCATTTTCTTGTCTGTTTGCTTCAGGGCATTGTTGTGCTGAAAGATGAATGTTCACCCCAGTCTGAGCTCCTATGAGCTCTGGGTTAAGTTTTCTTCAAGCCCCTTTATGTATTTAGCTCTTTTCGTCCTTTCCTCCATCTTGAGCAGTCCCTGCAACTGACAGGCATTACCGAAGCATGATGCTGCCACAACCATTCTTCACTGTAGGACTGACGCTCCAAGAATGCTGTCTTGCAGTTTTAGGATTGGTCTCAGTCTACAGCATGCTTTCTGGCAAACTTGTGCAATTTATTTTATCAATGGCTTTCTTTGCCACGCTCCCATGAAGGCCACTTTTGTAAAGCACCCAGGCTTTTGATGCGGTATACCCATTGTCTCCCAGCTCACCTGTGGAAGGCTGGAACAACGTCCATGACTGGTGCCCTATTCGGCCAAATACTCAGTTTGAGAATGTTTTGTTCCATACAGATTCACATTTGTGCCATATTTTCTCCATTTCTTAACAATGGATTTACTGTGCTCCTTGGGATATTCAACGCTTGGAAATTCTTATATCATGACTGGTAGTGAAGGATCGCTGGGCACTCTTGCTTGATACTGTTCCGATCTTTTCCATTTCTAAACGCCCATAATGATGCTTTCAAACATAAACCTCTACCAGTCACCTTTTTTAGCAATTCAAGTACAAGCAAATATTCAACGATCCTTGTTTAAGCACTGGTTCAGGAAATCCAATCCTGATGAAATGTACAAAATGTTTTCAGTTAAAAAAACATTGCTTTTCTACTTAACAGTGGGTAATCCGTTGGTCGATCGCTCTCTCACTCGCTCTATAAGAGACATTCGCTGTTCTTGGCCGGCTGCGCTTCCACAGGCCTGCAAACAGGCAAAGTGGAAAGGCAAGAGAATTGTGGGATATGAACTCTACATTTTAATTAACCTTTTTAACACACACTGACTGAACCATTTCGCAACAAATTATTTCACAATAGTATGTCAAACTTAAACATCAGATTTTTATTTTTAATCAGCTGATATCACTATTGAGTTAATGTTTTAAAGTCTCAACAAAATCTTTTGTTTGTCTTTCAGTTTCGGCCCATCACTACTGATTGGTGATTTTGGAGAACCTTATTAGATTTGCTTGAAGCGTTCTTCATTAGTGGCATAAACGACTAATTCAATTTAATTTAATGTTGTAACTCGGGGCTAAGCTGGGATTTTGAAACTGGGGGTACTTTCATTTCTAATTTCCAGTTGTATCTGCTGGTCAGTGGAAGTACCGGAGTTAAGAACCCCTAGGTCTCAGTTTGAACATGTGCAGGAGCTCAGCTCTCGTTGGCTCCTGTCAAATTTAACCCCTGGTTGTAACACAATATATTGTGAAAAAATCCACAGGGGTGAATACTTTTGAAAGACATTCTGTGAGCACATCATTTACATATCTTAGCACACTATTTCTTGACCACGCTTCTATCAAAACCAGGGTCTAAAACTCCCAGAATACATCTGATATGCACTAGCTACTTAGCTAGAGTGTTACTTCATTCAAAATTGCAACTATAACCCATAACACCTGTCTAGCTTTGGCCAGTGAATAATGTAAGAAAGGTTGTTACTTTTATTGTACATTGGCCAGGATGTTACAGGACTAAAGGATAAATTAGCAATTTTTTTATTGTAAGCACACAGTTGTTTAAAGAAATACATTAGATTTCTACAGAAGGGATAAAATCTATTGGAACAAGTTTGAAAATGATATTTGGTGAATTTTCCCATTTTTCTGTGGAACACATGGATTGCATTTTTATGTCGATGCATCCAGTGTGACCAGTGTATCTTTTTTAAAAGATACATTTTCATTGCTACCAACAGGAACTTGGTCATCAAGCAAATCATGAGCCAAATACATAAAGATGCATTTGTTATGTCCATACGGTAATATCCTAAGTATGTGTCTAGAAGAGTTTTGGAAGCAATTTGACATCAATGCCTGCCAGTCCTGATTTTAATGGATACATATTGGGATGATTTAGTTAGTTAACACTGTCCATTTGTTCATTGCACATTTTGGGGAAAGAAATATGCTTGGAACACAAGAAAAATACCATAATCTGTCTGTAGAAAATTTTTATTTTTATTTGAAAGAAATTGGAATAAGACCACAGGCTAATCAGGTAGTATTCTGGTTGATACAATATACTTTCTTTCATTGTGCTAAAATAACTTCCTTCAAGCTTTGGATCTAACAGGGTAGCCTAGCACTGGACCAGCAATTTAAAGATGGCTTGATCAAATCCTCCAATAAAAATCTGTTGTCCCAAAACATTTTGACACTGTTTCTGAAATTGAGAATTTGCTCTCACCCACACTGGTAAACTAATGGTTAAAACATTTATTTAAAAACTGCATACATTGGGTATCCATGAGTTCATGTAATTCCAGGAAAGTAGATAAAAAGGTAAAATGCTGTACATGCTGGGCTTACAATTAGCAAAGTTTAGATAGAGCATACTAAACATTCTTTGAGAAGGCAGTTACTTGGTCAGTTAAGCATAAACATTAATGGGGGAAATAGGGCCACCCCAGGAAATCTGCTTTGAAATGCTCAACATCACATGAAAAAAGAGACATTAAAATAGGTATCATTGTAATCAATTAAAGTAGTTACTTTCTGGCATTGTATCACTTTTTCCTGCAGGGGGAAAATTAAAAAACAATCTCGGTAATTTTTTTGGACACTAGGTTCAGAGCAGAGAAAATGATTGTAATGGTGGAAACCTGAAATCAGCTGACATAATGGGGAAATAGAGATTTTTTGGTTGGTTCTAGTCTTCTAAAAGTTGCTTCTTATAGGCTATTTTTCTATTATTATTATTCTATTTCTAGGTCAGTGGTTCTCAAAGTGTAGGCCATAAGTGTGAAACTGAACAGGAAAAATAATTATTTTTCATACATATTTTAAATGACTTCCATTTATATTATATGTTTATATATTTACCTATTTCATTTGGCTTCTAAATAAGGCCTACTGCAATAATTTACTGTCTCAGAAATACCATCTGTTATTTTAATGGCTCTATTTGACAAATTCTGTGGGTGCTTGTACTATATTTTTGAGAAATACATTTTACTTGTTAAAGATAAGTCTTCTGTGCAACTTTATTAGTATAAAAGATGATCATTTTCTAATTTTAGTTGGCTCGAAATATAGCTCAATATTTATTTTTATACCGTCTGGTTTGCTCATCTTTATCAAGGGTGTCAATGAATGTAAAAATGTGCTCATGTCCTCATAAGTACCACTCAGTGAGAAGAACTGTGCTTTGTAACCACCAATAAACAACAAAACTTTATAACTAAATTGATCTTATTCCCCCAAAAGACAGCAGCGGATGTACTCCCCTCTCGGTTGAAATAACCTTTCCTTTCTCTTTCCCATACATTCTTGGTCTGAAACTTGTGGATCTATGCAGATGTCCTACCCCTGTCTAGACCGGTACACGCTCAAGTTGTTCAACTTTTGTAAAAAGCGTTTGGCTAAATAGTTGTAATACAACTGATGTTTTGTTGAGAGTCTGCACCAAGTTTACACCACCTGTGTGCATCTCCACAATGGTTGTGTAATGACTTCTATGCAGAAAGTGTCAATTGAATTACAACTCTCATGCAATATGCAATGTACTAAAATTGTACAACCTGAGTGTTCACTGGACTTCTTTTTGTTGTAAATATGTCCTAGAGATATGAGATATTCAAGATGTCCGCCTCTATGAAAACTTTGTTTTGTTTCTGTTATCTTATTCTGTTGGTTTTCCTTATTTTTTTAAAGATATTTCTGTTGATAGTCCCAGAAACAAACAACAATTTACGGCATTATAATCCTCTACGTAATGCCTACAACAACTTAATGTATGCTTTATAAGGCCTTTTTAAGTTGTACTTTGTTTAAAGAGGGACCATGTTGATAAATGTCTACAGCATTAAGTCAGATAAGTAGATGAAAGGTGTGAAAAGGTGTGATTGCTGATTGCAAGGACAATTATTATGAAATGTGGGAATTATTATGAAAAGGGTAAAAAATATATACAGATAAATTATTTATCATAGTATTGTCATACGATAGATGCTTTAGTTTGCAATTATCTTTTCCTTTTCTACAAAAGAGTTTGATTAAATAATTTATAATGCATCTCTGAAGTCATCATCTTTTTTGAACATACTGTAAGAGAAATACAGCCACATTTATTAAATTTTGTTCAAAACAAAATAAATAGAAATTATGTTAAATATGACTGTTGTTTGCTTCCTTTTTTATTTTGTACATCTCACCATAGTCACCTGATTGTAGGCCTATAACCAACCAACAGTTCTGCATTAAGTCAAAGTGGAAAACCCTTCTACTTTTAAGGTAAATTGCTAAACTTTTGTACTGAGAGTTTCAAGCAGGTTCAATATTCTGCCACATTTTTCTAGTAAGAGTACAAAAAAGGAACAACTAAACGTTTCTTTTCCCATTTAAATGAATCCAGACTGCATTGCATTTGGAAAAGCTTTATTGGGCATTTCTCCATTGCAAATATTCATAAATCTGGGTGTATTTCAGACTGACAATATTGCTACAACTGCATTAGATCAACCAACTGCATGCCACATCAATGGCAATTTGCATCCACATTTTATATACTATATGTACGATCTAATCAGTGTCTTTAATTTACTCATCCTAGAAAACAGACAAATTGTTTTAATAGGTTATTGAAAATGCTCTAGTATGGAAATGAACTAGTATTGCAGATATGAAACCACTAGAGGGA
Organism: Novumbra hubbsi; assembly: GCA_016801125.1. NCBI lineage: Eukaryota > Metazoa > Chordata > Actinopteri > Esociformes > Umbridae > Novumbra > Novumbra hubbsi. The sequence continues at coordinate 56,234 of JACXGK010001592.1, read as the reverse complement.
GTGTGACTACTTGGTCATTGTATTTAGAAATACTGTTAAGTATGTCTACTGTAGCGCTAATTCTCTACCACAAGATGGCATTACTTAGCCACCCAAAGCTCCATCCAATTGGGAAATTTAATATAATATACAATATATTCCAGAGTATTTATATTTTCTACTACAGTTTCTACTACTAAAAAAAATGCTGATCCTAAATAGTTATACTGTATATATTGCATTAAGTTTGGCAATCAAGGGGTTAATTAACTGTTTTGCTAAAGGGCACACACACAAAGGATTGCATCTAGGCCAGTGATGAAGGTGAAGACCTAATTGTCCATCCTAAGATGCCATCTGACTACTGTCCAGACCCACTGGACTCCCTGTCAGACACACTGGACCAATTTAATGGCCCGCTTTGTCAACCCTAGCCAACCTGCCCACCCTAATGATTTGTGTGTAAAAATATGCTCTAAGGTTTAATATAATTCCTTCTGTGAGTCATCCTCCAGGAGTTAGTTATCTAATCAGTACTGTTACAATAATGAGTCACATCAGCACCACTGACAGTATGCTGAGAGTGCTGGACTACGGTGCTATCTTGGTCTCGGTTTGTGCTCTCATTTATTTTAAAACTGCATGCAAAAAACCATTCCATCCATTATTGTTCTTATTCGAACTTGTCCCTTTCATACAGAGATTTCTCCCTATTCTCGAAATCTTTTAATGATTTTATTTACTGTAGATGATGAGATCCCTAAAATCAATGTAATTTAACAGTGAGAAATGTAATTCTACAATTGTTGCACTATTTTCCTGCGCAGTCTTTTACAGAGTGGTAAACTCCCCCTGACTGGACAATCCTCTCTGGAATGATCTTTAAAACATGTTGCCAATGGACCTAATTAGGTGTGAGAGGTTCAAAAAGGCTTTTGTTAAATTACAATTTCTTGTCTTTTGTTGCCCCTGTCCCAGTTTTTTTGAAATGTGCTGCTAGTCCCAAAACCAAAGTATGCATATGTTTTTTAAGAAACAATAACATTTTTAGTTTCATTTAATGTGTTGTTTTTGCATTACCTCCATTGTGTAATTAGTTGAGAACAAAACGATGTAGCGGTCAATACAGACCCAAATCATTAACTGCTGCCTGTCACGCCCTAATGTGTTTCACCTGTTCTCTTGTCTCCACCCCCTCCCACCAGGTGTTGTCTATTTCCCATTACTGTCTGTGTATTTAGTCCCTGTGTCCCCAGCTGGCAATGCCAGATCGTCTTGTCCAGTACAGCGTATCCAGCGTTTCATAGTCCTTGTTTCCTAGCCCCAGCCCAGTACCTTGCTTGTCTCTTGAGTTCCCGTTACCGACATTCGCCTGCCCACCGACCATGTCTCTGCCCATCGTCTGACACACACCCGCTAGCCCCGTTACCGACCTTCGCCTGCCCACGACCACGTCTCTGCCTATCGTCTGATACACACCCACCAGCCCCGTTGCCGACCCACGCCTGTGTTTGACTACGAACATTCTGTGTACACACACAACGCACTTACCTGGATCCTGTCTGCCTTTGGGTCCTACCGTCGTA
>JACXGK010001592.1:0-54569 GCA_016801125.1 Novumbra hubbsi | reverse complement strand
GCCCAAATCATCCCAAACCAGAATTCACCCCTCAGCCTTTGTTGTCAGAGAATGCATTTACTGTGGAAGAAAAATAATAAAGGATGTTTTTTTCGGTCATGTACAAATGGATTCCTACAGTCAACAATAATTAATTTTAAGAATATCTTCGCTTACCTATTGGCTCACATTATCCCTTCTTAGATTTTCACAGATAAAGGTATAGGTAAAGGTCCTTTTCCTGGGAAATGCAGCCTGTATGTTGATAATAGCTGGCATGTAGGTAAAAAAAAAGAACTCAATCAAGAGTTCTTTTTTTTGTACCTACAGGAAATAAAATAGGTGGATATTAATTTTATTCACCATGATTTATTTATTCTACAGGCCCCTAATATGGTTACTCGATTACGATTTTCATACATTTGGCTGCATAATCAATGCATTTGCAGAAAGAATGCAATATTAGAACTCTGTACTGGTAGTGAAAGTATTTTCTAGCTGTAATGAAGTAGATTGGTTGCAATTACATCACTTTTCTCGGGTTGACATCCATAAACGTTTTATACAAAATTCGACCTCCACATAAAGGGTGAAGAATTGCACACACACATAATAGTTATTAAATGTAAGCTCATTTAGCTGGGGAGCAATGAGGAGATGACCTATCTTTTTTTCTGTGCAGCAGAGGTTGAAGTAGGTGGTTGCTTATTGTTATTGTACTGTAGTCAATGAGAAGAGTAGGCATGTTGCTTAGCATTGGCTAATATTATTAGCCAAGTGCTGAGTACTGACACCTAAGATGTTGTATTAATACGTTTTCCTCATGAAACAAGTAAAACTGTGTGTCACGGTGCTAATTGTTTTCAGGGAAAATGCTTTATTTTCTCCTATATTGTCTTCTTACCTCTCGGAGGTGTCAGTTGACATGAAAATTAGAGCGGAAACTATAGACCTTCAGTATCTCCTTTCCTGTTGTCAGAAAGCCAGAGAGGGGCATTAAGCAAGATGAAGGCAAGAATGAGAATGCAGCGCTACACAATGTGATCAGATTATGTTTCCCTGACCAAACACGATAGAAAGAATTTCATTCATGTTTATAAAAGAATGCTTGACCCTATTGTCTTAGTGTGCATTCATTTAGATTAAACTACCCCACAAAGGGATAGTAGTCCTTATATTAATGCCTCTATTCAATATCTTATAAGGTATCAATTAACTCAAGAAGCTAAGGACAAAGGTGGGAGGGAGCTTAGTGTTGCTGTTGAATAATATTGGCCAACATGCCTACTCTTATCATTGACAACAATAACAAAATACAACAACCTACTTAAACCTCTGCTGTAGACGATATGACGGGTTGCGTGCTCCCTTGCTTAACATGCCAACTGCTGAAACAGTCTTGCCAATATGTTTTTTTTTGTAACCAATAGGGCTAAGTGTTTTTATTGGTGTAATAAGAAGCAGAACAGTTAGGCAAGATCCATAGCTAAAATCCATGAACTGGACATACATTTTCCAACATTCAGTAATTTATCTGGTTAAATCCTTGTTTGCTTTTTTAATAGAAGGTTGCCCCCCTACTTTCTTTAGCCCCAAAAATCCCTGGTGAATACCATTTGTTTGTATCTGCATCCAGTATAAAAGAGGTTTGACCTTTTATTCTGAGCCAATTACACACTCTTGTTAGCAATTCTGCCCCCACAAGATACAGTGCTTCCGGAAAGTATTCACTGCACTTTTTCCACATTTTGTTATGTTACAGCCTTATTCCAAAATGTATTCAATAATTTGTTTCCCTCAAAACTCTATACACAATACCCCATAATGACAAAGTAAAAAATTGCAAAAATGAAATATCAATGTATAACTTATTTGAAATGCGTTTTTTTTGTTGTTGGTATTCGGTCTCTGACTGTTCAAATAAACCTACCATTAAAATGATAGACTGATCATTTCTTTGTCAGTGGGCAAACGTACAAAATCAGCAGGGGATCAAATACTTTTTTCCTCCACTGTAAGTAAGTATTCACAGCCTTTGCTCAATGCTTTGTTGTTGCACCTTTGGCAGCAAATACAGCCTCAAGTATTTTTGAGTATGATGCTACAAGCTTGGCACACCTATTTTTGGGCAGTTTTTCACATTCTTCTTTGCAAGACCTCTCAAGCTCCATCAGGTTGGATGGGGAGCATCGGTGCACAGCCATTTTCAGATCTCTCCAGAGATTTTCAATCAAGTTCAAGTCTGGGCTCTGGCACTCAAGAACATTCCGAAGCCACTCCTTTGTTATCTTGGCTGTGTGCTTAGGGTCGTTGTCCCGTTGGAAGATGAACCTTCATCCCAGTCTGAGGTCCATAGCGCTCTGGAGCTAGTTTTCATCAAGGATGTCTCTGTACATTGCTGAATTCATCTTTCCCTCGATCCTGACAAGCCTCCACGTTCCTGCCGTTGAAAAACATCCCCACACCATGCTTTACTGTAGGGATGGTATTGGCCAGGTGTTGAGAGGTACCTAGTTTCCCCCAGACGCTTGGCATTCAAGTCAAAGAGTTCAATCTTTGTTTCATCAGACCAGAGAATTTTGTTTCTCGTGGTCTGAATTGTATGTAGAATTCTGAGTAAAAAGAAATATTGAATCCATTTTGGAATATGGCCAAAAAGTGCGCTGTGAATACTTTCTGGATGAACTGTATCTCTTTCTTTCAGTCTTCACACAGAGACAAGCATTGTATTCATGTGTACATCTGAATGTGGGAAATACATGTATGTTATGGGACTTGATCTGTAGCTTTAAGGTTACATACTATATCCAGGCAGCATATATGAATTGGTTTATATTAGCGGCTCTGCACTGTTACCAAGTTATTACTGCTTATTTCGTCTCACTCCCTGATGCTCTGACAAAAAGTGAGACCAGAGTGAAAATAATAATACCAATTCATTATTGATTGCATACATACATTTTATACAGAGTGACGTACATACATTATTGATAGCAGTCATAGTAGTATTATGCCATCAATAATGTATGCAAGTCGCTCTGGATAAGAGTGTCAGCTAAACGAATTACAATTATAGCAACAGAGGGGGTTGGTGGACCAGGGATAGTAAAACATTAACATCTCTATAAAAACTACCATGGGATTTTCAGTGACCACAGAAACAGAAAACCCATTTCATGTCCCACCTAAAAGTCATATTGCCACTGCTGCATTAAGTCAGTTTGTGAAATGTATTCCCTGTATTCCACAATCAACTGTAAGTAGTTGTATTGCAAAGTGGAAGCGTTTAGGAACCACAGGAAGTCAGCCATGAAATGGCAGACCACGTAAAGTTACAGAACGAGGTCGATAAGTGCTGAGGCGCATAGTGCTGCCTTGCATCACCAAGCACAATGCCAAGCGCCAACTGGAGTGGTGTAAAGCACGACGCCTCTGGAGTGGAAATGTGTCGCAGTGGAATCGCGTTCTGTGGAGGGAAAAATCACGCTTCTCTATTGGGCAGTATGTTGGACGAGCCTGGGCTTGGCGAATGCCAAGTAGAACGTTTCCTGCCTGTCTGCATTGTGCCAACTGTAAACTTTGGTGGAGGAGGATTAATGCTATGGGGTTATTTTTCTGGGTTTGGCCAAGGCCTATTACCTCCAATGAATGGAAATGTTAATGCCTCTGCTTACCAAGACATTTTGGAAATGTCTATGCACAATGCAAGGTCCATAAAGGCCTGGTTAAATGGGTTTGGTGTGGAACATTTGACTTGTCCGCACAGAACCCTGACCTCAACTCAATCCAACACTTTTAGGTGGAACTAGAATTGAGATTGCGTGTTTGGGATCTGTGTTTGGGATCTGAGGAGACCTTTTGTAGTCAATTGGAAAATGAAATGTTTTCACATTCTTACTTTGATTTCAGCAGCTCAACAGTTCAGGTCTCTTTGTCCTTTGTCCTGCTTCATAATGTGCCAAATGGTGCAGATTTAGCAAGTCACCCATGCCATCTGCACAATTGCACCCCCAGATGCTGGATGCTGGCTTTTGGACTCTGCGCAGATATCAAGCCGGGTGGTCTATCTTCTCTTTAGCCCGAAGGACAAAGCAGCCATGATTCCCAAAAATCATTTCTAATTGTGATTTGTCAGACCGTTTTTACCGCCATCTGCATTTCTGGTTCTTGTTTATAAATGCATTTGTGGGTGCCATGATATAATGGTTTTCGTAAGTGTTCCTGAGGTTATGCAGTGATTTCCACTACAGGATCATGTCTGTTTTTAATGCAGTGCCACTTGAGCCTTGAAAGTAATGGCTATCCAATATTGGTTATTGGCTTTGTCCCTTGTGTACAGAGATGTCTCTTGATTGTATGATTCTTTTTTTATTTTCTGCACAGTAGAAAAACCAACTTCATACCAATCGTGTGTGTTACTGACCTGTTGCCAATTAAACAAATTATTTGCGAGATGTTTGACCAGTCTTTGGTTTCCCCTGTTGCAACTTGTTTTGCTGGCATCAAATTCAAAGTGGGCATGATTTTTCCAAGAAACAACAACATTTCTCAGTTTCAGCATTTGATATGTTTTCTATTATTTTCTATTGAATATAGGGTTTGATCATCATCGAAAATTATTTGCACATCATTGCATACTGTTTTTCTTTAGATTTTACGCAGCGTACCAACTTTTTTTGGAAACAGACTTGTAGTATCTACTTGATTACTTGAAGTATTGTATACTATCAGTAAATTAATTTGAACTAAGGGATTATAATAATTTCTAAATTATTTAGTCTTTCTTGAAATGACTTAGGTTTGTGCATTTTGTCTAATCCTGTATGGTGTCAACAATCTTGAGAAAAGTCTTTAGAAAAGTTCACTAAAGATAATTTACACAGTAAAACATGGAATGAAACCAAAAAAGTTACATTCAAAAATTATGAAAATAAAAGTTTAAAAGGTAAAGATTACACATAAATACAGAATGTCACATTTTATATCTAAGAATAACAGCACTCTCTGCTTATATGCTTCACAATCATTTTGAAATCAAGCTGGTTCCTGGTAGTATAGTGCAAAGAATTATGTGTTTTTATAATTCCTATTTTTTCCTTGTGTTGTTGAAACTAGGTCACAGAAATGATTGGTTCTGGAACATATGGGCTGCTGCAGATGGCTCACTGTTTTTGGTTTGACAGTACTGCAAACAGGACTTTGAATGTCATAGCAGAAGACTGGTAGTGGTTGGACAGACGGGTGAGAGACTGTTTTTACATTGTTCAGAGAGCTGGATACACAGAGGGTTGTGCTGGGATTTTGTGCAACACTGGTGTTGGCTTGCAAGGTGGGTTTCTCCCATACTGTGTTCATACTGAGTTTGCCACTTTACAGACCATTCGGAAACATATAAACATAGCCCTTTATTTCATTTAGGTCCGCTACGTACTAGAGGTGTCGCATCACTGACCCTGCCCATCCATGATTTTGGGCTTAATATAACCAATGCTTGTTTTTGATGCATTGGTTCCGGCACATGCTAGTTGGATCGCTTTTGGAATCTTGAAAAGTTGTAAAACAGCTGCCATTGTTCCCCATTCCCCCTGGTCATTGAACGCAGCACAGACTTGATTACGGTCCCATCGTATCTCTCACCTGTCTCTAGTTACCGTGTATATGTGTTCCCCTTCTTCCTTCCTTGTGCCTTATTGTCCTATGTGTCGTTTGTTTTGGCTGAACACCAGTATTTACTGAGAAGCATTGTTTGCTGTAATGTTTGATTACCATTTACGATTACTTGAGATAATTAATAAAAGACCTTTACTCCCCTCCTGTGCCTTGGTCAGAATTCCTTTCAAAACGTAACCAAATGCAATGGTGTGGAAATATCAATAGGTTGTGTAAATTTACTTTAACTGTCTGTTTTATGTCAGTGGAATTGCTTTTAAAATCAAATTCTTTTTTTATTAAGAAAAAAGTAAGTACGTTTTAGGTTTAGGGATGGGGAAAAGGATTTAAAGGAAAGAAAAATACATATTTGTGGTCCATATCTTTGTTTACATGTCTGTACCTGAAGTGCGCAAAGTCAGTACTAAAAAGTTCATGAAACAAAAGGATCAAGTACAAGTAGTTCCTCTGGCTTAAAGCCATAGATATCTTCCTGGAACCGAGCACCTACTGAAATATTTTTGCATGCCTTAATTTAACAAACACATTGTAGTAAATTACATGGGTGTGCGCTCAACCAAAAAACTTGTGATTTGTATTTGAGGGAATTGAGAATGGTTAGTGTTTGGTTTGTGTGTGTCTGTAAACAATTTTTTTGTTTTGCACACATGAGCCACGTTTGTAATTTACATTAGGAAAGAGTGCCAGAAGTTTCAGAAGAGTGGGCTCCAGTGGCAGATTCGCTCTCACTGGCCTGACCCTGTTGTTAAAGACACTTCAGTTAGAACAGCCGAGGAGGTTTCCCTAAGACTGGATCATGTGGCAGTGCATTTACAAACATCCACCGTACAAAAGTAGGATTTGTGCCAGTGACTGTTTTGTTGTTTTCTTTATTTGATTTGTTTTTGAAGATGTAGACATTGCAGTAATTAGAATATAAACTGAGTAAAATAATACAATACAACTAAGAAATAGTCATTTGTGTGTCTGGAGTGTGTTTACCTGTATTTTAATGTTCTACACACCTGGTGTTGTTTTATGTTTTTTTTTTTTTGAAAATTTGACTGCTCACTTAAAGAAATGTTTTGTCTTTCATGTTGTAACGTAGGCGATGTGTGAGTAAAGGAAGCAGACGCGAGGATTCCACCGTTCTAGTCTGTCTCAGTAATTGTATTGAAAGAACATACAGACTTAGACAATCATTCAAGCAGCAATGAAACAATAAACGGTTCCTTCTCTAAGGAACAAGACTAACAATGCTTACTACTAGCAACACAGGCAGTACAAACGTGTCCAACCCAGTCTAAACCCGACACCAACAAACAATAACCAACAAACACCCCTAGTGCCCCAGCTGCTTATAAGGTGATCCTAATGAAAAAGGACTTCCAGGTGCGGCAGTGCTCCTTCGTGGCTGCTTGGGAAATCGACCCTCTACGGCAGGGGTGGGCAAACATTTTGGCTCGGGGGCCACATCAGGATTTTGAAATGAAATGGAGGGCCAGATTTGTTTTTGTAATTTGTTAATCATAATTGATTTGGAGGCCAGAAAAGGGCAAAAGTGAAAACATACATTACATATGTACAGTAGATCCCATATAAGGTGTAAATAGTTAAAATTCTGACTCAGGTGTATAAGAATGGGCTGGTGAGTTGGTTTTTTAATTGCCCCCAAAATAATTGTATTACATTCCGTGGGCCGGATGGGACAGCCTCGCGGGCCGCAGTTTGCCCACCCCTGCTCTAAGGTGTTTTCGTCGCTCCTGCGATGCCGATCCTGAACAGCAGGGGGAGCCTCCACCCTCATTGTCACAGGTCATGTTTTCATGTTTTGTCTTATTGAGCAATTCCGGGTGTCTGGGCTATGTATTATGAGTGTAGAAACAGTTTGGACTTTGCATTACAATAACATTTATCATAAAACCAAAAAGAGGTCAAGCCAGTTCATTCTCTACTTCAATCCAATAGTGAACTAATTCCATTTTGCATATATATGTATTGATAATGCAAGGCATGTTGCTCTGTTTTAAGCCTTTACTATGGTTTTATTTTACTTCAGGATGCCTTCAGGCTACTTCAGGAATGTTTGGCCCCCCTTGTTATTAAGAGAAAAATATGAAGTTTGAAGATCAATTCGACACAAGTTACAACAGTGTATAGATTAAATGTTGGAATCGACTGTAGTTCTAGATGTTCTTTGTCCAAGACAGTTAGACCTAATTGTTACTGTAAATTACTCTGGATATGAAAGTTGTCAAGATTTTTACAGGGGTCCTCTCGGTCTAGACTTCATTCACTGGTACTACTTGCCATACAGTAGTATAAAGCTTTGTGTAGTGGTCTGGCATGTCAGAAGTAGGTTTGAAAGCTGCCATTTGCACATGGACCTTGTGATATAGGACAGTTGCTATCATCACTGCCTTTTTCAGAACTCTTAGTGTTCTTATAGTTGTGAAGTCAAAATGTGCCATTTTATACAATGGGAAGGTATCATTGACTGAATCAAATCCATTTTACTCAGTGTATTAAATTCATTTAAAAAAATTTGCTCTACAGGCATGCTCTGACCCATAAAGATAGATAGAATCCTAAAAAGGTTTATCAGCTTCAATAGTGCTACCCTGGCTGCCAATGCCATATTAAAGTAATCAATCAACTGGTTGGTATAGGGATTACAAGACCAACAGTGACATCAGGAGAGATCAGCTAATGAAATTGGAAGTCCTACCTATAGTGTTATGTTTTATAAATATTACATGTATTGCTTTTGTTGACTTTAATGAAAAAAGTGTTAGCTATACTTTACAAAAATGCTACAAAGTCTATAAATAGCTTGGGACCCTTCTATTTATCTGACCCGATCTCCCCTAAGAATCTCAAAGCCCCTCTACGGTCTAGAAATGCCAATCTGCTTAATGAACCAAGAACTCGGCTCGGAATAATGGGGAATGTGCCTTGAATCCAATCCTGGTCTGAATTGAAGAGGGTAGTCCACAAGTACCAACCTAAGCCTATATAGGATATTGATAAGTGCTTCATGGAGGAGTGTTCCAACATCACTTTTTTATTTCATCACCTAACCTTTCAATTCAGTACTCCACACAGGAAGGTGGCCAGGCCAAATCAAACAGTAGTCTATTTGAACTGCTACACTTGTGATTAATACAGCCATGCAAAGAACACCACATTGACATGATATCTGCTGGTGTCTACAAAAGAGCCGTTGTTACAAATGTATCATTGCTAATATTAGTAATCAGTACATTTAGTAGGTCAGCTATAGTGAAATTCAACTTAAATTAAAATGACAACATTCAGCTATAAGAAGAGATAGTAATGGGACTGGACGTAGAAATATTTACCTATTTATGTTGGTACTGTAATAGATGCACTTCGGCGCTGTTATGATGTAGTTATTTTTCTTTTTGTAGGACAGATCTGAATGCAGATATTGTAGAAATTACTTTTCACAGGCATGCAGTGGTATTTTGCCATTCAATGTATGTTTTTAATTACGGAAAGTATATATTTTATATCTATGTAATATGGTTTAGAACAGCTTCTGTCGGTAATCACATTGGGCACTCAACGGTCCTTAATAATTTGACAATAAGATAGTGTTCATTAATGTAACTTGGTATTATGGACTCTGGATGAAAACCAGCATGTCTTTCATAATTCCTTGGGCGCCTGTGGGACTCCTAATTTATTATCTGTTGCCCAGTCAAGCAGTCACTAAGGGACGGTTTCCACAATGTGTGTGTGTGTCTCTGTCCTACCCTCCCTGAGCTTGACTCAGACTGGCAGTTCCCTGTCCACCTCTCTGGGTTCTCTTGTCCAACATCCTTCCTACTTCTACCAGACAATGTTTAATACGCCTTCTGCTCAATGTTCTCTCTGCCTCCCAAAAACAGAAATATAAACATTCCCTAGGCCCTTTGTCTTGTGGCCGGTACCCACCAACCCATCCCTTCCACATCTATTGACGTTTGCCCAGGGCGGGTTGCTATGACGTCTGTCGTCAATCCCCAACAAAATAATCAGAGGGGAACAAAACACATACTGATGCAGTTTGCCATCCATTACTCCTGCTCCCCACTTTCTGCCCAGTCATTGATTAAAACATTGTTTTTCCCCTTGCCTGCCAAAAACACTCATTGACTGTCAAGTTTTAGCAGCATCTTCCTGCACATCAACACTCCCAAGTCCATGGGAATCTACATCAAAGCAAAGTTTACATAAACAAGTTATCATAGTGTGTGTTAGTCCTTTTCTCTGTGTGTTTGTGTGTGTAGGGTATCATCAGCTCTGAAGTTCACCCACTGTAGCGAGGGTTTCCCTGTACCGCCTTAGGTTAGCTGAGGAGGGTAATAATAATATAGAAAGGCAGCACAGCACCGATGTCAAAAGAAGGGGTGAAAAATAAAGCAAACAAGACAGACACTGTATGCCGAGTGTGGAGATTGGTAAGTGCAGTGACTCTGTAGTATGATTATGCCTTATAGGCACAACTGTCAGCTCGTGATCTCTCAATTCCTTTCAAGAGAAGAGATTAAACTCGTCTGAAATTGTTCTGTTGTCAGCTGATACACATTAGTTGCACAAAATACCCATATAAGTCGATGTCAAAATAACATTTGCCATGCTATATTATGAAAAAAGACCTGGGTATTCAAGAAGTGAAGAGTACAAGCTTTTATCTAAGATAAAAATGTACAGCAGCTCCACATAATTGTATTGATCATGATCTAAAAGGCCATGCTAAGTCTACATCAGCACTTTCCCTGCCAATATACCCTTAGGGATTTATTTAAGTAACAATGCACCATCCTTTGTGAGAAGGCATTTTAATTTATATCACAGTGGGTTTTACAAACGCAGGTAAAGCGTTTGGAGAAGATCTAATTTCCGATAAATATAGGCTCAATAGGAAATTACCTTTTCATAAAAAATGTGGTATAACATGGATTTATAGCAGACGGAATCCAAGCAACAGGATACACTGTGAGTTGCAGTGATTTTGAAACAGGAAGCTAGATGAAGTTACTGAATTGTATACTGTCGTAACCATACTGTAATTTAAAATGTTTTCAATTAAATACTTTGTTATGAAACCCCACCACAATATAGAATTGACTATCATATTGTATGAAATGGATTGCTACTATAATCAGAATGAATGGTATTTTAGGAGAGGTTTTTTCACAGTTTATTAGTGTAAATAAATGAGAAATGGTGAAAGCATGCTAACTGCTAGGTATTGTGTTGTTTACACTTTACCTGGTGTCAAGGAATATTTGGTGCACTAAAAATAATCTGATACAGAACCAACTGGAAATGCCTAAGCTTGTTGGATAAGCTGTTGTTCAATGCAATATGTCCCAATCACATGTTGAAGAAGGACATTTCTGTGAGTTGCGAGGGAAAAGCAAGAGGCAAAACACAAAGCAAACTGGCATTGGGGTACTGGTATTGGGTGGAGTTTACTCGCTGGAGCCGTCCACCTTCGACTGTGCACAAACGGAGCAGGACAATGCGTAGTGACGCACTGTCCTTCCCATACCAGGCCACCAGGGTCCAGGGTCCGGGTATTGCCGGGGTGTCCGGGCACTGGAGTGGTGGGGGCCCAGGTCACCAACCAGCCCTGCACTCTCCGCGGTACGTAGGTATTGTGTGGGGTCTCGTTTCTCTCCTTTTTGTATCTCAGTGTCAATGTCCCTGGAGACAGGACCCGATGCAGGAGGTGGGCAGGATGGGCATGTCCTGGTGGGTGTTTGCCTCCCGGTGGTGGAGATGGGAGAGTGTGTCCGCCTTGATATTCTTTATTCCAGGCTGGTATATCAGGGTGAAATGGAAGCGCTTGAAGAACAGGCTCCCCCTGGCCAGGCGGGAATTGGAGCTTCCTGGAGTAATACGCACAGAGGTGAAGTCTGGGAGGAGTTCCGTGCTGCTGGGAGAGGACAGCCCCCCATCCTGACCTCGGACACATCCACCTCGACTGTGAAAAGCTTGAGTGGGTCTGGGTGGAGTAGCAGAGAAGCGGTGGAAAACCTGTGCTTCTACCCCTAACCCTTCTCTGGGGTCCAATGGACGCGCTGTGGTTGGCCCTTCAGCAACGACATGAGTGTTGCGACGATGAGGCTGAATCCCTGGATGAACCGGCGGTAGAAGTTGGCAAACCGGATGCTCGATGGCTGACGGGACGAGGGGCATCGGGGAATGTTGATGTCATTCAGTCCTCTGTAGTGAATACACTTTAGCCCCCCATCCTTCTTCTTGACAAATAACTACTGAAAGCAGGGGTGGTGGAATGACGGCTGTGCCCCTGATCCAGCGCTTCCTTGATTTATGTCTCCATGCCGTTGTTTTCCGCCATCGAGGTAAATCCGGCTTTGGACAGGGCGTAAGGAATTAGGTTTGAAGGCGCAATCCCAGGAACGGTGATGAGGGAGACAGAATCTCTGAGATGCATATTTCCGAAATACAGCTCGCACTGGAAAACGAAACCACGACAACCCTCCGGTTTACCGGCATACTTCTGGTACAGCTTTCCGGAGTTCTCTTACCTGGCTAGACTCCTCACAGCCGGCAATGGGAGGCGAAGCAGCACCGGCTGGCTCAACCAGGCTCTCCCTGGTTGATCATGCTGCCATGTGGGACATTATCTATCCAAATGCTGTCAACAGTCCAGCGATCTGTCCCTCCGTTGCTGCGGAGTCTATCCTTCAGCTCTGTTGAGCCCTCCCTGTCACCGCCCAGACTCATCTCAGCCGGGGATGTGTATAAATCAAAAAGGTGGGAATAAAAGGAAAACCGAATAACCAAACAAATGAAACAACAAAAAGGTGCCTCAAAAGGTGACAGATTATTCTGCGAGGGAAAAGCAAGAGGCATAACACAAAACAACAAAATGAAGATAACGTTTAACAATTTTACTATATGAGAACTTAGAAGCACCACACGGTTAACACAGTATTCTAATGAAAACATAATAACCAGTTGTGGGTGGGTGAAAAACAAGGAACTTAAATACCAGTATCGATAACTGATGACATACAGAGGTGCCCAGCTGTCATCCACTCCTCTTGGCAGTTAGTAGGCTGGCGAGGAAGAGACAGTGCAGCGCCACGTGGAGCCGCCGTAAACATTTCTAAGAAATCAAGCACACGGTACCTTAAAAATGCGCTTTATTACTAATCAATTTAAGTTACAATTTACGAAATAGTGCTCCTCGATTGCTCCAAGGTCAATTACTTCGACCACTAACATAACCACAGTTCAAATGTATGCCCATGTTACTACAGGCAAGGAGATTTTGGTGTTGAACCATATACAGTGCATTGCATACATTTTTAGACAGTGACACAAGTTTTCTTGTTTTGTCTCTGCATTTCAGCATTTTATATTTGAAAGGATACAATGATGTATTCAGATTGGATAAACAATTTGCAAATAACAAAACATTATGTATATAGTCGCCCTATTTAATGGTACCAAAAAAAATATTTAGACAATAGGCTTCACTGCTACGTCTTATTATGAAGGTGTGTTTGTTTAAATCCTTAGTGCATGTACCAGAGAGCTGTCAATGTCTACTTTTAATTGTTGGCTTTGCACTTGAAAGTAATTGCTGGTTTTTGACAACACAAGGACCAAAGAAGTGTCAATGCAAGTCAAGCTTGCCATCAGGATGCTGATACATCTGAACGAAATCCATTAAAGACAAAATCAAATGTTTGCTACATTTAGTGCGGAACTGGGGTGCCGCAAAAATAATTTGATTAAATTCAACTTTATTGCCTTTGAACAGTATAAGTACAGTACCTTTTCCGTTTCAACATAGGAGGACATGAGGACTTGGCCTTGGATACCTGACGATTCCAGCTGTTACCCAGGCTGGGTGTTTTGTACAAGCACTTTGTAACAAGTGCTGATGTAAGGGCTTTATCAATACATTTGATTGATTGATGATATTTGTCCCACAACTCCTGTTGGTTTTTCCATAGCTTATTCATGTCACAGGGACCGGGATAGCTATGAGTCATTTGGGCCTAGTAGTCCTAAGGTTTGGTCCAAGGGCTTCTGTCTTCCTAAGGTTAAACAGGAAACTTATTTCAGCATGCAACCGTCAACTTGACATCCTTCTCAAACTGAAGCTTTGTATGCATAATTATAAGGTACAGGAGCAAGACAATTACCCAGACAAGTGACTCTAGATATGTTTAGCCACATGCATTGTTTGTCTATAGGATTCCTGTAGCCATTGTCTACACCCCACCTGATTGCCCCTGTCCTTGTCTAACTGGTTATACGGCTGACTTGTTTTAGGACACTGGACCCAGCCCGTATGCATTAATTGACCTGCTTGTCTTCTGATCATGCAAAAATATTGACCCGGCCCAATGGTCGTCCTCTTAGAATCTTCACCCAGCCCAGACAGATGAGGACTGGGCAACCCTCAGTGTCTACTTCCTGCCATCTGTGACTATTTTGTGTTGGTGGAAAACTG
The DNA here is from genome assembly GCA_016801125.1 of Novumbra hubbsi. NCBI lineage: Eukaryota > Metazoa > Chordata > Actinopteri > Esociformes > Umbridae > Novumbra > Novumbra hubbsi. The sequence continues at coordinate 40,432 of JACXGK010001592.1, read as the reverse complement.
TAGTTGGGTCCAGTGATCCTGGCAGAATGCCCTTGATGTGTTTCATGCATTTTGAAGCACTATGAGGATAAGGGACAGTGACATATCACCTTCAAGGAAATGGGAACTATAGCGAGTGACAAGAACAGTTTGAAGTTGTCGGTAAAGACGTCTGCCAGCTGGTTCTCACATACTCCAAGGACATGACCGGCCATCTGGACTGGTTGGCTTTGTGAATGTTCACTTTTTTTATTGTCGCTCAAGTACCATTTTTGTGTCCATCAGGTCAGCTTTGTAGAACGAAAACTTGATGCTCCAGATTACCAGGGGTTTTCCTTGATAGGTGAGTGTTTTTCCATGCAAAATGTTAATTAATTTGCAAATCGTTTTATTGTCTGTGTGCCACTGGCAGACTCTTTTACAAAGCAGCAGCTGAGCTCTTACTGTTTATGTGCCACTATCTTGCCCCAGCCCAGCCGCTGTCCCCGAGCTTTTGCCCCACCAAGCTGCCTGCAATATGTAATTAAAATAAGTGCCTGCTGTCACTTATTATTTATAAATTGTAGTATTATTTAAAATGTCCTTTTTGGGGATCACAGTGAATAGAAAAATCTAATCAATTACAAGCTATAACAATTGACGAGCAAGGCAAATAAGTGTAAGTGACATTTTTACACAAGTGAACAACATTTTTAAAAAAATCTGGTCCTATTTAAAATACATAGGAAAATAATAGAACAATTGTACTGCAGTATAAAACAGATTATATAACTTTGTAATGGTCTGTTAGAGTCTATTATATACACACACACACACACAACACCCACAAATTTAAAACAGCCTAAATAACACTTTTCAATTCCATCCCGATTAAAAGATAGAGATAATTACGTTATTTAGAAAGCTTGATCGACTGCTGCTGTTTGACTTTTAATCTTGGTGCGGAGCTAGAATCAAACCAGCAAATTCATGTAAGTGTTTTAATGAAGTCACGTAGAAAGCATGACTAAACTATAATACTCTGAATATATGTCAGCCAGCCTGCAGAAAAACTATTCTAAATCACTGAGCTATGAGAAGAAGTTAGGGCAAAACTCGTATACATGTATATACACTCAAATCAAACATTGGGGCTCAAAATATATTAAAGATCAAAATCTTCACGAGGGTTGAGTGAGTAAACCGTTATCCGTAACTGTTCAACCAACAATATTTGTATCCTTATCCGTACTCTGCAATGGGCGTAGCCCAAACAGTATGTGGGCGGGGCAACCCAGACATTTTTAATTTGTGCATGAAATTGATGTGTTGATTAGAAGTTGCAATATCTGTTAAAAACAGTTCTTATACAACTGCACAGAACAGCCAGTCAGAATTGAGCTTCAGAGCAATGTTTTTGATTACAGGAGTAAAAGAACAATTTACAGATTTTTATGAACTAATAAATCAAATCGTATGCATGAGCTATAGTTTTTAGTCAACACAACTCTTTTTTTTTTCTTTCCACTTAATTCTTTTTTTAACAGGGTAATGTTTCTGTGTGTGATAATTTCACTGCCTAATGTTTTTATGTTGTATTTCTACACAAAGTAAAACATTATGTTAATTAATTATTTGGTGTGTTAGAAAGATAGGGGGGGGACTGTTCTTCTACTGATAAAATAGTCCTCCACTGTTTTTCAAATTCTCATTTACTTTAATGAAGACCAGTTGTTCCACGTGGCTTGGGTCTAGGTCTGTATGCTGTGGACCACATTTTCATCCGTGCTATAAACACGCTCTGAGAGAGCGTGACCTCAGAGATGGTCACTATATTCCTATACAGGTTGAGAATTATACAATGACAATCGGGGGCATAGAGGGAACCCAGTACAGCGCAGGCGCGTGCTTCAGTGAACTGCGCGTGCTTCAGTGAACTGTCTTATATTTCCTACAGCATCTTCCTTGTTTAATGTAACGTCTACAGTCTGTTGATAATAATAAATCCAATCCATCTGACCAGCTCAGAGGGAGGGACCACACAACAAAGTTTATAGTCAGGGGTCACCAAAGTATCGCAAAGCAACACTGGCAGCACTTTAGAACCACACACACTCACACAACAGCAGACCCACACAATGCTGTACCAGAACAAAAGACACAATCACATTCCAAAGAGGTAGGCAGATGTGTTACTAACACACAGCAGGCCTGTGCCTAACTAACGTTTAAAGCGAGTCTCAGAATCAGAATCAGCTTTATTGCCATGTAGGGGTTACTCATACAAGGAATTTGCTTGGATGTTAATGATCCTTCAAAACAGTAAATAAATAAAATAATACAGTATGTTAAACATAACAATAAAAAACAACAACATAATAAATAGGAAGTGTGCATTATAGTGCAGCCTGTATGAACAGTAGTCCAAAGAAGTGCATAATGCTGTAAGTTTGGCTAGGGGGCAGATAGCAGCCAATCACCTCAGTAGATCGAACAACACGCTGCACGTATTAAAGATATTTAGGGATGTGCATGCGTTACATGTGGTAATGTCGGTTCTTGCGTCTCGCCACGGTAAGACTTTTGCGGTTCTTTCAGAACATAAGTAGATGTGGTAGTAGATAATTGGACCGGGGAAGATAATGAGGACTACTTATGGGTGTGGACAGGTGAACAATTGCTGGTTTAAGAATGAATAGGCTTCCCGACCAATGGCAGTTTCAGTCTGTGACAGTAGCATGCCCTGCATCAGAAGTTGGAGGACTTGGAGCTGGGCAAGCCTATTAAGTTGCAGGTAGGTGAACGGAAAGTTGATTGGAAGGCTTACGGTAGGTGGAAAGAAGAGTTTGAGAAAATGGTTAGGCAGTGTACGGATGGACAGGTCAATTAAGATGGTTTTAGGGTGAAGAATCAGAACATGGGTTGAACATGTCGGAAAGAGATTAGCCAGCTGGAGGAGGTGGCGGTGGGAGGGGGCAGACCAGGACGCATCTACCATTGAGACCAGTCCATTACATGACCACACATATATCAATTTATGCAAACATGAAATGCAAACATTTCATGTACTAGAAAATGTAGATTTGCCAGTTTAAGCCATTTGTGTTTTTAGGCAGATTTGAATGGTTGTCTGGCTTGATTATGGCCTATTGAGTTTGTTGTTTGATAAGGCGATGACTGGTACGACCATTGATTCTACACTGTTTGTGTAGCTAGTATTGCTTGTAATATGAGGTCAGATTGTTTTTGGAAGTAGTTAAGTTAAATTTTAGCATTCTACTTACACCTTAAAGGGAAAAAAACACCAAACAATAAACTGGCCTTAACAGAGGCTAAAAAGGCACAAACAATCATAAGTGATGGGCTTTTCGACACTCACGCTCGATACTGTTTCCGATCTGCTCGACACTTGCTGCATCGAAACAATGTTTCGAGAAATGTTTTGAAACACTTCTGGTCACGTGACGCTGAGCGCCAAAACACAGGCTCTCGTTACGCTCAAACTCCTCACTGCCTCAGGTGTTAAAATCAAAGTGGAAAACCAAAAACTTTGAATGAATGGTGTGTATGCTGCAAGAGAGTTGTACGATTATTGAGAGATTTTGATAGAGACATATAGACAGATTAGATTGTGAATAGAGATTGCTGGACAGATTGTGAGGAAGATTGTGAATAGTGATCTTAGTTTGTTTATTCAGCATTAGCTTCCAATTAGCGTAGCTACTTAATTGTTTTACAGTTTATATCTAGTGTAGTCATTAATAGCTTACGTTAGAAATGGGGGATATAGCAAACAAGAGACCAAGGTCCTCTGTATGGGAGCACTTTGATTTGGTCTCCCCTAACAAGGTGCAGTGTTTGCGATGCCACCAGCATTTGGGGTATTGCAATAAAACTTCTTCAATGTTGAGGCATCTGCACTCCAGACAATCAATGCTAGCCAACCTATCTGCAGCCAATGTTTTACCACCAGGTATGCCTGTCTACACAATGCCATACAATGGCTATTGAGTTGGGTATAAGTCAATGGAGAAATACAGTTCATGTTACTGTTAACAAGATGTTATTATTAATATCCTGATTTTTCATTACAGCCAGACAGCAAGTGCTTGATGCTGCACTGGTGGAGATGGTTGTAAAAGATTGCCAGCCATTTTCAGTGGTGGAAGATAAGGGCTGAAAAGAAAAAGGGACAGTCCTGACACCATTTGCTGTGCCTCCATCCACCAGCTCTAGCCCACCTCCCCCACCGTACCACAGGGTGGTACTTTTAGGGTTGCTGCACATGCGCGCCCTACAGAGATGGTTCGCCGAACTACGTGTAGACTTAACGACTACATACCTGTCGCCCTGACCTCTGTGGTCATGAAGTCATTTGAGCGCCTTGTGCTGTCTCACCTTAAAGCCATCACCGACCCTCTTTTGGACCCCCTGCGGTTTGCCTACAGAGCCAACAGGTCTGTAGACGATGCGATAAACATGGCCTTCCACTTTATATTACAGCACCTGGACTACTCAGTTACTTATGCCAGGATCCTGTTTGTGGACTTCAGCTCTGTCTTTAATACAATAATTCAGCACTGATGCAGGACAAGCTCTCCCAGCTGCAAGTGCCCGAATCCACCTGCAGGTGGATCACTGACTTCCTGTCTGACAGGAGGCAGCGGGTGAAGCTGTCCCTGAACCATCCCTGAACCATCAGCACTGGATCCCCTCAAGGCTGCGTCCTTTCCCCTCTGCTCTTCTCCCTGTACACCAACTGCTGCACCTCCAGCCATCAATCCGTCAAACTCCTAAAGTTTGCAGATGACACCACCCTCATTGGGCTCATTTCTGGTGGGGATGAGACCGCCTACAGGTGGGAGATCGACCACCTAGTGAACTAGTGCAGACAGAACAATTTGGAGCTCAACGCTCTGAAGACAGTGAAGATGGTTGTGGATTTTAGGAGAACCCAGCCCCACCCACCCCCGTCACCCTGCGTGACTCTCCAGTCACTATAGCATAGTCCTTCCGCTTCCTGGGCATCATGATCACCCAGGACCTCAAGTGGGAGCAAAACATCACATCCATTACCAAAAAAGTACAGCAGAGGATGTACTTCCTGTGGCAGCTGAAGAAGTTCAACCTGCCAAAGACAATGATGGTGCACTTCTACACAGCCATCATTGTGTCCATCCTCACCTCCTCCATCCCCATCTGGTACGCTGCTGCCACTGCCAAGGACAGGAGCAGACTGCAGCGAGCCATTCGATCTGCAGAGAAGGTGATTGGTTGCAATCTGCCATCCCTCGAGGACCTGTACACCACCAGGACCCTGAGGCTCGCTGGAAAGATTGTGGCTGATCCCTCCCACCCTGGACACAAACTGTTTCAGCCACTCCCATCTGGCAGGACGCTAAGGTCCATTAGGACCAACACCTCCAGCCACCTCAGCTGCTTCCCATCGGCAACTGGCCTCCTCAACAAGGCCTGACGACCCCCACTGACACTGACACTCTCTGCCCCATAACTTAACTTCTATATAATGCATTACATTAATGCACTTCTCTGGAGTCCCTTCCTGCACATTGCACTTTATCTTATTAAGTAAATGTTTGCACATTTTATATTTAATTTAATTCCATGTCACTTACTGTTTTTGTTGTCATGCAACATAACACCAAAGAAAATTCCTTGTACGTGCAAATGTACTTGGCAATAAAGTTTTTCTGATTCTGATCTCTGGTGGCTTGATGGTAGCGCGCAGGTCTTCTTGCACCAGTGCAGGAGTTTCAATCCAGAAAATTGTTTAGCAGATTTGAAACCACTATTTGTTGTTTTTTTATTTTTACTTTAATTGAGTGCATTCAATGGCTTTGCATTCATCGTCCAAAACATTATATGGGATGATTTGTTGAAAAAAGCATATTGGAAAATAATGATGGCTGTTCCAGGCTTTTCAACTTTTTTGAAAGTTGAAAAACAGACATTACAACATAATGTTTGTTTTTTAAATAATGTCTCATATGCTGCAAAATGAATCGGAATGAAACCACCAATTTTCACCCGATTTTACCACAGATTTTAATGAAGGACTGGTTAAATGAAAAGCAAGCTGAAATAGACAAGAATACCGTGATGCCAACGGTATCACGATCCTCGGTCTTGTGTTTCGGAAAAGCGTTGTTCTGCCCATCACTAAAAATCATCTAGAAGACCCAAACAAAACAGACAACTTAAGGAGGCTCCCCAATCAGGGATAACTGGCAGCAGCTGTCCCCAATTGAGGAGCACCAAACAGTCACTGTAGAGATGCCTGGAGGCACCCCCACTGGCAGGTCCTGAATGTGCCGCGGGCAAGCAAAGATGGACAGGGGCTCCGAGCCAGGACCTGACATTACAGAGATTGCAGTAATTATTTTTGTGATACTGTTAAATGTGTAATTCTCCCCAGGAGTGGTATTAAGCATTTTGCATTAATCATTTTCTGTTTTGGTTGATTGTGGCTCTCTAAACAAACAAACAAACATTGTTTCAGATCTAATTTTTTCTTTCTCTTTATCTGGGAAGGTTTGATGATGAACTGCTCCAAACATGCTATGTCTGGAGCGGTTGGCCTTTGGCTCCAATTTAGGCCTATATTCTGTGTTGAGCTGTTTGCTGAGTGATAAATGTAACATTTGGACACTGAAAATGTGTATGTCTGGTTAACTGTGCTTTCAGGGTTTTCTGATAAACAAATAAATAAAAACTATAAATCAAATATAATATTTTATTTTTCACTTGGCCATAGTTTTAGTATTAATTTTAACACTATGTCCCCCTAGGCAGGGGATTTAAATATCCAAATTGTAATTCCAATTCGGTTTTCATAAAATTCTGTTTTAGTTCCGGTTTGAGTGTTGATAGGAGAGATCCTAAAGAAACAGAAAACAATCCCTACACATTGGCCAATGACTAGTAAACAGTAAAAGGCAGTGAACTCTTACATCAGGACTGTTAGCTCTCAACAATCCCAGTTGAAACTATTTCAGAAGGAAGAGATTTTAGGAGATAATTGTAACTGTTATATTATTCCCAAAGAAAATCTCTCTGAGTTCTTCTATTTTACTGAAGTTAAAGTGTAACATGTTTAGAACTCAAGATTAGATAGATCATTCTCAAATCGGGTCCCTCACACTCTGGGGCCTGCTTTAGGGTGAGGAGAGGTCATGATTTATGACTGGATAACAGATATGTCCTTGATGTGTTGATTTAGATAAGAAGAGGTCTAGAGAAATCTTCATGTTGAGGAATTTGGTTTAGTAACAGGTTATTTTTAATTCAAGATTATGTGTAATGTTATGAGTTCCAATAAGATACCTAATAATTTGTTTGAAATATTGAACTTGATTTACGTTTTTGATGTAGAACAATCAGATGGAAATTATAGATCAAGTAAGATTTATTAGATTATAAACTAAGAATTGTTTAGGAACTATTTTTTTAAACTGATACTTCAATGTAAGCAAGCTATGTTTACAGATGATGAGTAATTGAAACAGAAATAGTTTAAATGTTGTTCTTGAAGTTTTGCAATTTGTTGGTAACTAAACCAACAATCCCAAGGGTTAGTATTTTCTTTTCAACTGTTCCTTTCGATTTAAACAACTGAGGTAGAAAGAGATACTATAGATATGTCTGTGTTTTGGTAGAACTCAAATGCAGTTAAATCGGCAACATCTGTTGCAGATCTGGTCACCATTACCTGGGTGTGAATTGTATAATGTCTCATACAGGAAACGTATGATTTCTCTAATTGCAAACAAAGGCTTCTGTACCAAATATTTTGTTCTGCTTTTCTGATGTATCAAATACTTATGTCATGCAATAAAATCCAAATTAATTACTTAAAAATCATACAATGTGATTTTCTGGATTTTGTCTCTTACAGTAGAAGTGTACCTATGAAAAAAAATTACAGACCTCTTCATGCTTTGTAAGTAGGAAAACCTGCAAAATCGGCAGTGTATCATATACTTGTTCTCCCCACTGTAGTTCATATGAGACGGATAGGATCCGTCCTCAGGGCTATGTCTGGTTACTGGGAAATGACACTATGCAAATTATTGGTTTCTGCATCAGCTGTTTTAGTTTTTTGTTTGATTGTTGTATGTTATTGTCATGGTCAGCAATGACAAAGACATCTGTTAAAGCAATGTTTTATCTGTTGCCCTCTCGTGACCACTTTGATGACCCTTATATTACCCCTTTGATAAACTGGAAAATTGCCATAATAGGGGTCACCTGTAAAGGAAAAGAAGTATTGTGTCTGTGAGCTGTTAAAACTGATACACACCTGTGGCCGTTATCTATGAAAGGTGGTGGTGACTAATCATATGACAGAAGAAGCCATTGCCTCAGGCCTCACATTATCAGGGACCTCTTCAGCTGGACATAGTAATACAAAAAGTATTCAGGAGACTTTCATCGACAGGATGTGTTCCATAGTCACAATTGAATGTGGCTGCTTTTTCATTATGTCATGGAGGGACATGTACTAACAATATAGGTTATATCTACTAACTTCTACCCTTGACAATTGGTGTGCAGCGCTTACAGAGGAATTTAAGATGGCTATCTTTCATTCCAAAAATGTATGCTTTTGCCACTACGAAATTGCTGACATTGAAACAATAGCTTACTTTAATTGAACACAAATCAAAAAGCTGGTGAAAAGGAGTGGTAAACTGAAAAGAAACAACCAAAGGCTGACAGCTAAAACTGTGGACTTGGAGGGTAAACGCAATAACTAAGAGAAAAATTGACATACCCAATGCTACAGAAAAGGTTGGTCATCCCTAGTTCAATTCCTTTGTCGAGGCGTTAGAGTGAAATACTGACATCAACCATTTATATCGGAACTAAAGCAAGACTCTTTAATATCTACAAATGAGAGGCAAAATTTCACACCTTGCAGCACAAAGGACCTCAACCAACCAATGAAAGTGGTAACCCCCCTGCCTTTTAAACGTTTCTGTCGTCTGACATATACAGTGCCTTGCAAAGCATCCAAACTCCAGACCAATCTAGATCCAATCCAGTGTTGCTTGGGAAACAATCCTCCTAAAGTTAAATTGGCCAAAAGTTTCCGCTAATAATTTGTCTAACTGCTCAGTGGGTTATTATTTTGTTTCATTTTCATAATCTATGCATTAGTATTTTTTATGTCTACATTGGGATCTTATATACCCCACTGTTAATGGATATACCATCAATCTTCACACAATACCCCATGAAGAACAAGTAAAATAGGTTAATATCAAGGCTGTGTGATTATTTATTAGTATTAAATACTTAATACGAGTTGAGTTGATGCCAAAGAGCTCAATTTTGGTCTCATTCTTCCCCCAGTTCTCTATTACAACTTCAGCCGGGCCTGTATATGTGCTTTCTTGAGCATGGAGACCTTGCGAGCGCTGCAGGATATTAGTCCTTCACGTCGTAATGTGTTACCAATTGTTTTCTTGGCGACTATGGTCTCAGCTGCCTTTAGATCATAGACAAGAACCTCCCGTGTTGTTCTGGGCTGATTCCTTTCTCATGATCATTGAAACTCCACAAGGTGAGATCTTGCATGAATTGACAGTTATTTTGTGTTTCTTCAATTTGCAGATAATCAACAACTGTTTAAACTTCTCACCAAGCTGCTTGGCGATGGTCTTGTAGCCTATTCCAGCCTTGTGTAGGTCTACAATCTTGTCCCTGACATTCTTGGACAGCTCTTTGGCCTTGGCCATGGTGGAGAATTTGGAATCTGATTGTTTGATTGCTTCTGTGGACAGGGGTCTTTTATTCAGCTAACAAACTGAGATTAGGAGCACTTCCTTCAAAAGAGTGCTCCTAATCTCGGCTCGTTACCTGTATAAAAGGAACCTTGGAGCCAGAAATCTTGCTTATTGATTGGGGATCAAATACTTATTTCACTGAGTAAAATGCTAATCAATGTATACCTTATTTGAAAAGTTTTTTCTGGATTTTGTTTGTTGTTATTTTGTGTCTCACTGTTCAAATAAACCTACCATAAAAATGATAAACTGGTAATTTCTTTGTCAGTGGGCAAACGTACAAAATCAGCAGGGGATCAAATAAATGTTTGCTCCATTGCAGATGCTGCCAGTTTTTAAGTTAGGGGCTGTGGATGTGACTACTAGCATCTTTCTTTATATAGGAGTTGTTACTCTAAAAAGATAAATCCTGATATTAGAGAGCTCTCCAAGCGTATGCAGGTGCAGCTGAAAAAATAAGAATATGAATATTGTGGAAATCAAAAAGTGACACCTTCATTTATATTACGATTTACAGCTTGTAGAAATAAAAAAAACATTCTCTAAATATTAGAATGAAACATTTACAATACAGGAATAGCAACCTGAGAACAACTCTATTTAGCTAACTATTACTAGCTTTCCATCTGGTTCAGTACACACATCCACAATTGTTGGGAAGACTGCTGACTTAATCGAAAACACTCGGGTAAGGGTAAGCCACAGAAGGTCACCGCTGAAAGGGCTGTCTTTTCACAGTGCTGTATCAAAGCATATTCATGGAAAGTTGACTTGAAGAGAAACATGTGGTAGAAAAAGGTACACAAGCAACCGGGAAGAACGCAGCCTTGTAAAGCATGGCCGATTCAAGAACTTGGGGGAGCTTCACTGGAACTGTTGCTCAGAAGTCCTCTCTTCAGATGAAAATACATTTTGCATTTCATTTGGAAATCAAGGTCTGGAGGATGAGTGGAGTGGCACAGAATTTGAGTGTGAAGTTTCCACAGTCAGAGATGATTTGGGGTGCAATCCCATCTGCTGGTGTTAGTCCACTGTGTTTTTTCAATTGCAGAGTCAATGCAGATGTCTCCCTAAAGATTTTAGATCACTATTTGGTTCCATCCGCTGTCAAGCTTTATGAAGATGCTAATTTCCTTTTCTAGCAGGACTTGGCTCCTGCCCATGGTGACAAAAAGACTCTTAACTGTTTTACTGCAAGTGGTTTTACTGTGCTTGATTAGCCAGGCAACTCGCCAACCTTAACCTCATGAAGAATCTATGGGGTATTGTCAAAAGGAAAATGAGACCAGAAGTTTTAGTATTGCATACAAAATAATTGTTATTGAAATCAAAACAGTGACTAAAAAAATATTTGATATATTGATATATATTTAAGTATGTCAAATAGAATTATTGTGAATGCAAATTCGTTTTTATTGGAAATGAATTTAATCGTTTCATTTCTGTTGATGGTTAAGTTTGTTAAAGTTCTGTTGTATATCTGTTTAAACTGATGGCTGGAATGGCAAATGGTGACTGAAAACAGTGGAAGTAATGTTCACATACCACATGTATACTCAATGAGTTCATGAATTACAGAGAATTAAGTGGCCTAGATATTCACCATTAGTTAGCCTACTAGTACTGGGATAGGTGGGAAGTGGAGGTGCCAGCATAATTGTAGATCATGTCTACTTCATCATAGGCAGTACTCAAATGAGTTGGACTAATATTAAGTCAAATGAATGTATTAACCCTTGGTTGACCATTTGTTTCTGAGAACCCACCAATACAGCCGACCCAAAAGAAGGGAAATAACAACAACAATCTATGTTGTTGAACTGCTCAGCAATTGAACATTTGGTAGATAAAGTTAATCTATAAGCAACTGTAAATTATTTTATAAACTGTAATAATTGGAAGTAAATATTTTCTCAATATTTGAAAGGGGCTGAACAGCTATTGCAAAAAACAATGATAAAACATGTATTAATAATTAATAATGCATTTAGAAATAGCAAAAATCAAATTAATGGTTAATTAATAAAGGATAACCAATGTCTTTCCTTGTTTTGAATAATTACGTTGTAATCAGAGGTAGTGGTAACTAGTATGCACATCAAACACATTAAAAAGACTTGACACCTTTATGCACTTTGGTTGAAATTCCATAGAGTAAAAGTGAAATCTTCGGGTGCACCAGCACAAATATTTCAACATACATTTAAGATGGAACATCATATGTTTGCTGAGAAAACAAAAGCTTGTTTTATTCGAAGCCCTCACCAGATAAAGACAGCCCACACAGGGTCAGAATGGTCCGAAGCCCTGAGCATCCATTGGGCCCACACTCTACCAATATGAACATGTTTTCTTGCATTGTTCCTTCAACAATTCCCTCTGTCTTATTATGATGTATTATTACCATGGTTAAAACAGTACCGGGGGTTGTAGAGTGATGGCCGCCCCTATATCTTTACCTCTCAAGTTATCAGATGTGGGCTTCTCTGCCTCAGCACTCTGTCCATCTCACATACTAGAAATGTGGGGTCTTCATTACTATGCTAGTACAGGGCAGGGGACTGCATTGATGAAAGGACTGTGTTTGTGTTTAACTGCAAGCGTGTATTTTGATGAGATACTGCCTGCGTTTGTCCGTGAGTCTGTATGTGTACTTAAGTTCATCCCTTCCTGGATTGATTTTTTTAATGTGTATGGGGGTGCCAAGAAAAATGTGCGTGGTTGGCTGGCTAACCTCCAGAGGCTCTCTCTGCATATCCACCATGACGTCTGTCTTTAGGACAGAGTAGCCTTGAGAGTCAGAGATAAAAGGCATGAACATTTTCTAAAACAAAATTCTATAATCCAACCAATCTTTTCCCCCCAATCAGTCTTTTGAGAGACCACAAAATTGGTTTGTTTGTAGTGTAATACAATAAATGCCTTATAGTGCTGGCAGGATAAGATAGAACACCACAGAGGCCACATAGGCTGGTGTGGGTATACATTTCAAAGGACCCATTGATAATATAGAACCCTGCAATAATGTCAACACACCACTGTAGGTGAACAACTTCTCCATAGAGGTTTTTAACCTATTGACAACCAGGCAACAAATGAATATTGTGCAACATGTTACTGTTATATTTTGTCTATTGATTTAACAATAAACTGTGCAATCACTGTGACAACAACTTTTGTGAAGTTTTGCTTTGCTTGTTATATTCATTGTGAAAGCCTGTGGTTGCTGGTAGGGTGGAATCAACAGGGCAATAACTGTAAACCTTCACCAGCCTTATCAAATCAAAATGTATTTATAATCCACAATTCTTACATAAAATGCATTTTAATGTGCTCAACAGGTAAAAGGTTTAAGTGCTGTACAAAGTCATAATACAAATTATTATATATTATGTATATCATTTAAGAAATGAATGAAATAAAATATTGTTTGTTTGAGAGACCAGTGTGTATTAATAAGTACACATGTCAACAAATGCATGATTTCTGAGGTTGTTTGTGGACAGGGAATTATTTATGCCCTAACGATCAATTAATCACTTTACTTCAGGATACCTTCCGTGGACGATTGCTTATGCCTTTTCGTTTTGCAATTACTTGATTACAATATTGGAAAGCATGATTTGAGTAGCTTTGTTTTTCTTCCAGGAACTCATTGGTGGCTGTCCTGCATATCTTCAGCAGATGGTTCATTTGACCCAAATACAAAATATAAGGGAAAGGTTCCCTCTACAGAAAGGGTGTTAACTGTTCTAAAAAGTAGCTTGTACCCAATGGCAGATAAAACAATTGCAGACACTCTTACAAGAATTATACAATTCCTTGAAGGGAAATATCGTATTAATATTCTCAATGTACTAAATAAACCTTTTTCATTTTGTTTGGTTCACATACAGTGGGAGAAAAAAATTACTTGATCCCCTGCTGATTTTGTATATTTGCCCACAAAGAAATTATCAGTAAATACTTTTAATGGTAGGTTTATTTGAACAATGAGAGACAGAATAACAACAAAAAAATCCTAAATGCATTGTAGATATGTTCTTGTTTTCTGTCACAATTTATAGGATGAATATGAATTAATAGGAAATATAGCAAATTAAATAGGAAATATAGTAATTGACAGGGTTAGAAATAATGATTCATAATTGAAATAATAGTTGTGTCCTTCAAACTTATCTTTTGTCAAAGATTGCAGGCCCTTGCAGGCCCATCCATAACTTAGATTGGCTTGATGGGCACTTCTTTTGTACCATAGAGTGCATCCAGAGAGTATTCAAAGCGCTTCACTTTTTCCACATTTAAATTTTTTTATGTTACAGCCGCATACCAAAATGGATTTAATTCATTTTTTCCCTCAATATTCTACACACTATGCCTCATAATGAAAACCTGAAGAAAGTTTATTTTAATTTTTTACAATTCTATTATAAAAATACTCACATGTAAATAGGTATTCCAAGCCTTTGCCATGGCACTCAAAATTGAGCTAAGCTGCATCGTGTTTTCACTGAGCATCCTTGAGAAGCTGCAGGAACTGGCAAACTAGTCTGGATCAAGGGAAAGATGAATGCAGAAATGTACAGAGACATCCTTGACGAAAACCTGCTCCAGAGCGCTCTGGACCTCAGATTGGGTCAAAGGTTCATCTTCAAACAGGACAACGACCCTTAGCACACAGCCAATATAACAAAGGAATGGCTTCAGGACATGACTCTGTGAATGTCCTTGAGTGGCCCAGCCAGAGCCCAGACTTGAACCCGATTGAACATCTCTGGAATTCACATCGCTGTGAATACTTATGAACATGTTTATATTTTTGTTCTAAAAAATGTGGAAAAAGTGAAGCGCTGTGAATACTTTTCCTAATAGGTTTGAGATCTGGTGCGACTGTGCAGCTCAAGCCAATATAGACAGAATACCAGCTGACTAGTCCTGTCCTAAATAGTTCTTGCATAGTTTGTAGTCGTTCTTTGGGTCATTTTCCAGTTGTAAGAGGAAATTGATCTATGTGTTCTATATGTTATTTTTTGTGATCCAAACACCTCAAACATTTTTCCAGAATCCTCTGTCCAGTGTTTTCTTTTGCCCATCTAAATCTTTTCTTGTTATTGTCCAGTCCAAGATATAGATTTTTTTTGCAACTCTGCCCAGAAGGCAAGCATTCCAGAGTCACTTCTTCACCATTGACATTGGTGTTTTGCAGGTACTATTTAATGAAGCTGTCTTAAGGACCTGTAATTCTGTCTGTTTCTAAACCAGTGTTGTATTTGTCCTTTTGCTAAATTGTTAGAGCCAGTTTACACTGTTCTTTGAAATGTGTAGTATACCGCGTTGTGTCAGTGTCTTAGCAATTTATCACATGGAATAGCATTCATATCTCAGACCAATAATAAACTGATGATTTTTTTGACTGACGTTTCAGAAGAAATGTATTGGTTTCTAGAAATTTTAAACCTGTAATTGAATTTGCCTTTTAAAATGAAAAAAGTGGGATTATTTATCACAACGTGCCATTGGATTACAGGACTGATGCTATCTGATTTTCAGCCATTATAAATCAGATGTTGTCAGGTACTAGTCATTTACAACATTAACATTGTCTTCACTGTATTTCTAAAAGTTGTGTTATATGGGTATATTTAATGATAAAGGAGGCCTTAATCCTGGAGTCTCTACTCAAACGGTTGATTGTTGTGACAACCACATGAAAGGATGGGTGTGATAAAATAACAGCATGAAAACATTACAAAAGGATATCCACAAGCATACAAAATCTCCAAAACATCGCTCAAACACTTTATAAGGGGCAGTTCATATAGCCTATATACAGCCGTGGCCAAAGTTTTGGAGAGTGACACAAGTATTGGTTTACACAAATGTTGCTGCTGCAGTGTTTTTATACTTTTTAGTCAGGTATAACTATGGTATACTGAAGTATACCTACAAGCATTTTATAAGAGTGAAAGGCTATTACTGACATTTATGTTAAGTACATGCAAAGAGTCAATATTTGCAGTGTTGACCCTTCTTCTTCAAGACTGCAATCTTCCCTGACATGCTGTCAATTAACGTCTGGGCCACATCCTGAGGGCAGCTCATTCTTGCATAATCAACGCTTGGAGTTTGTCAGAATTCTATGTTTTGTACCCCAAGTCACTTAGTTATCACTTTTGTCTTATGGCAAGGTGCTCCATCATGCTGGAAAAGGCATTGTTTGTCACAAAACTGTTCTTGGATGGTTGGGAGAAGTTGCTCTCAGAGGATGTTTTGGTACCATTCTATTCATGGCTGTTCATAGGCAAAATTGTGAGTGAGCCCACTCCTTGGCTGAGAAGCAACCCTACACATACATGTCCTCAGGATGCCTTACTGTTGGCATGACACAGGAGTGATGGTAGCGCTTCTTCTCAACAATTTAACCTCTCTCCTTGAAGTTCTTGACGATCCAAATAAATGATTTTGGTGCAGTCCTACTAGCAGCAATATCCTTGCCTGGGAAGCCCTTTTTGTGCAAAGCAATGATAACTGCACATAATTATTTGCAAGTAACCATGGTGAACAGAGGAAGAATAATCATTTCAAGCCCCACCCCCTTTTAAAGCTTACAGTCTGTTATTCTAACTCCAGGCTTGTCCTCGTCTACACTTTGACCTCTTTTTACGAGAGGATCACTGATAGGATGTCAGCTAGTCCTTTTGTGGCAGGGCTGAAATGCAGTGGAAATTTGTTTGGGCAAAGAGAGACTTAGTTAGTTAATTGTTAATTGCCAGTCAATTGTTAATAGTTAATTGCAATTCATCTTGTCAGGGTTCCGCTCTGACTCCTGTCCGACTGTGGCCCTAGCGCACCCTCTAGTGGCCATGGGTGCTATCACATGCACCAGTTCCCAAGCACCCAGTTTCCCAATCACTCACACCTGTTGCCCATCATTCATCAAGTCCCCTACATAAGCACTCCAGCCCCTCACTTCCCTGCCAGTTCAAACCTAGTGCTACGTTTCTTCGTACCAACTCCATTTTGGCTCCTGCATCACGCAGTTCTAATTACTTCTATTTATTTGACTTGTTTCATCCGAGTTACTTATTTCCTAGCTCGTTATATCCGAGCCTTCAGTCTCCTACATTACTTCCATCGACTTATTGCGCTCGCATATCCGAGCCTCCTTCCACACACTCCCACTAAACCATCCCAGCACTGCCTATTGACAACCACCTATCCCTTCATGCAATTGGGTCCCTTCCTCACCACCGCGAGTCCGGTCCTTACACATCTGATCTCTCTTCATGACATTCTGAAGTATATGCAAATAGCCATCATAAAAACTAAGGCAGCAGACTTTGTGAAAATTATTGTTGGTGTCATTCTCAAACATTTGGCCATGGATAGATATCTATAAAAACTTAATGCGCGCAGGTACAGCGATAAGCTATAACATCACGACCAATGACAGTGTGAAGAAAATAAAGCAGATAATCTCGTCATCATGGCACCTGTCATTTGGTGATATATATTAGGCATCAAGTGAAAATGTTGTGCTCAAAGTTGATGTGTTTGAAGCAAGAAAAGGTGTAAGGATCTGAGCAATTTCGATAAGGGCCAATTGACATGTGCAGCCTATTTGCACATGGGGAGTAATGGATTGCCTGTGTGGTTAGATCCAACAGACAAGTTTTTGTAGCTCAAATTGCTGAAAAAGCTCAAGGTGTTGACTTGGATGTGCTGGAAAAACAAATCGAGCATCTGTTGGATGTGCTAGACAAAGAAATCCGATCCATAGGGACCCCACCTCGCAACTAACAGGACTTAAAGGATCTGTTGCTAACGTCTTGGTGCTCTACTATCAGTAGCAAGCTACCATTAAATTCAGGGACTTGGTACATCTAGATGGAAAGTTAACAGACCAACATTTCAAGTTATCAAATGTTTAGCAAACATTTGCAACTCTGTATTTGTAGATATTCGAGTAGCTCAACACAATTGCACATTTTCCACAGAGTTTGCCCCAGGAAAATGTACATTAATTTGCATTGTGCAACAAACACGCCTTTTATTTAGAAAAACATGTAATTGTTCAGTTCTGCGGTGTTTTCTGCACTGTAAACCAGCAACAATACCCACAATAGTCCTTGATAGCGTGGATATGGTTTTCTTGTTTATAGGGATTTCTGTCGTAGACCTTCCACTGCCTTGCTGGGAGACCTTCTGCTTTATGGGACTGAGGAAAGGGGAGTATGCTGAGAAGAAATGTTATTTAACTAATCACAGATTGTGATAGTATGTTGTTAACTTTTCACAAATAATATCCTCACTTTAGCCGCGCTTGGTCATGGTGGAAAAAAGCAGAAGATGACCTGTGTTGTCTGGGCCAAAATGGTGTAAATGTATTCCACTGAGGCTGATGAACATTGCTCAGTGTTGGCCAGGGACATTAATGAAGTTCAATGATGTAGACGTTTCTATGCTTTGTGAAGTTAAACACTGCCTCATTCCCAAAGATGAACTCATATGTTATCAACTGCATCAAGCTAATGACAAGATGTCATTACATTAGATTTGAATGCAGCCATTTCAGTACTTTAAATCCCAGCAAACCAATTCAGAACAAGCACAGCATTGTGTAGTCTATAGTAGGAATGACACATAAATATATTGTTTCTTTCCACCAAGAACAATTGATGTATCTCTCTCTGATAGGTATGCTTAAGTTGGAAAAGCAAATATAAATCTATTTACAAATAAAACAGACATTTTTATTTAAGATATGTGAAATTCAAATAGTGTATGTATTTGGTACACTCTGTATGCTCTTTAAAATGTAATACTGTATATTTTTATTAGAAACAAAGATGATGATTAATCTTAAATCTGTGCACATACTGAATCTGCTCTCTTTGAGTTCCTGTTAAATTGAATCAATAAGATGTCTGACATCCGTCTGAGGTATTCACTATTGTATTTTTCATTAATCAATAATATATGTAGGTATATTTTCTTTTTTCATAAAAATGCACGTGACACAATTTTGCCTTGTAATGCTTGTTACCATTTATTTACTATTAGATTATTCTTAGGTTTTTAAATTGTATTCTGTATTCTTTTAGAATCCCTTTTACAATTTGAAACAGGCACAGGCTAGTGTAGTGGAGTTCACTCTCATAGTATTGTATTATATTATTATTATTATGTCTTAATATTGGTTGCAGTTATTATTAGTTTGCTGTTGCATGCATGCAGCTATTGAAAACTCCCTGCATCACTTCTTTGTGCTTGGTGAGTTGCCATTCTATGGTGAATGCTTTTTTTATCGTGTCCATGAAAGCAACCGTGTCCATGTTGCTTTTATGATTCAATTCATTTTAGATTTTAGATTTTTGTCATTGTATAATAAACAAGCATGTAAAAAGTGACCCTGTAATGTCACACTTTTTATTGAATATAACTATGTTTATTAGATTCATAAGTTTCCCCCTTCCATAAGATACTTTGGTGTGGCATTGTTGAAAACATGGAATTGCCAGAAAGCATCAAATATAATGACACAACTGCATACCTGTAATGATCCGGCCAGCAGTTCTACGCCTCACTCATTGGTTTGTCGCACACACTTGTTCCCCGTTAAGTCATTTGTGTGTGTATATATGTCCCTTAGTTTGATCCCTGAGTGTTGTTCGTTGTTGTAATATTGTTGCATGTTAGATATCATGTCAGTACACATGTCAGTACACGTCACGTTGGTGTTTTCAGTTTTTACTCGGCTGTATTTGTCCAGCGCTTTTGTTTAACCTTTTGTAAACATCTTGTGTTCTTTGTTTTGTTTATTAAATCCACAAAATCCTTAAAAATGTCTGCACATGGTTCATTGCCGCTCGACCATCGTGACAATACCATCGCCTGACACTGTAGATTTGTAATTATAACCGAGCATGTTGAAATATATCAAAATATTTATAATATGAATAATATAATATTAATATCATAAATTGTTCCCTTTTTTATTTTTCAACTGCTGTAATTCACCAGCACATGAAATTTACTGCTAAGAACACAAGGGCAAAAAAGGGCACCCAGCATGCTGAAATATTTTGAAATGGTTTGGTTACCATATACGGACAAACTAGTCAGCACAGCAGTCAGACACATTTACATTAAAGTTCCTTATTTTCAAAAATGGATTCAATAAACGTTGCAGGTTTGGCTGCACTCAGCCTAGCTTCCCTCATTGTGATACCACGTTTAAAAACATAACCAAATGCAGTGGCATTAACGTCATAAAAAAATATATTTCTGTCATCCACTGCTATAATTGCTGGTGACACTTTTTATATATGCCAGCATCCTGAGTGTGTAACCAAGAGGGCTGGGTGAGATAGATTGATTCTTTTAAGGATTTACAATTCCCTTGTGAGAAGGATTTAGATTAGCATGTATTGTTGCATATACAGTACATTTGTAAAATATTCAGACCATTACTTTCTCCACACTTTCTTACATTATGCCTTAAGACTTATTGTACATTTGTATTCATTGATCTACATACAATACCTCATAATCACCCAGTAAAAACAAGATTTTTTGAAATGTATTAAAACAATAATATCCTGTTTATGAATATCAAAAGTCTTCAGACCTCTAAACTCAGTACTTTAGCAACGATTAATCTTCAGTCTTTTTGGGTATGATACTGGAAACAGTGCAACATGTTTGGGGAGTCTCTCCAATTCTTCTCTGTAGATCTTCTCAAGCTCTGTCATGATGGATGGAAAAGGTTGCAGCTCAGCTATTTTCTTCAGAGCTGTCTGTGACAAGCATGTAAATGTCCCAGTCTGGGCGCTCAAGGACATGTATATGCTTGTCCTGAAGCCATTCCTGCTGTTGTCCTGGCTGTGTTACTAGGGTAGATGTACCAAAGAAACCCTGGCCCCAGTCTGAGGTCCTTAGAGCTTTGGAGCAGGTTTTCATCAGGGATCTGTCCGTGCTCTGCTTTGTTCATCTTTTAATTGATCCTAACTAATTTCTCATTCCCTGCTACTGAAAAAAGCCCTTCTGCTGCCACCCCCATGCTTTCGCTTTCCCTGACCATGGCCCTTTTACTCCGATTGCTCAGTTAGGCCGGGCAGCTAGCTTAAAAAACAACTGTTGTTGCTTTATTAAAAAGGATGGAGGCAACTGTGTTATTGACTACCTTCAATCTTTAAAATAATTTATTAAACCCCAGATCTGGCAATTATTTAGATTAGCTTGGATAGACAGTACAGTACAATACAGAGAAGCACTCACATCTGCACGTTCGGCTTAGTTTTCTAACCTGATTGAGGTGAACAAGAACTATCCAAAATGTCTCTTTGTTAACACTTCAAAGTTAAAGAATAAGCAACATTCAACAAATGAAATGGGTGTTCAGTTCAGCAGTAATTAATTCATGAACATCACCATTAGTAAAACAAATAACTGACTCTTCTCGTAGGCCTAGTCTTCAAATATTTACCGGTCCTAATAATGCACAGAACTCCCCTGACCGGGTATCAATGGGGACACTTTTTTTTATCCTGTATCGCTTGTCACGTTCACTAAACTAGTAAAAAGTTCTAAACCCGCAAATTATCAATTAGACCCGATTCCAACAAAATTACTTAAGGAGCTACTCCCAGTGCTAGGTCAGCTGATGTTGATCATAATAAATGGCTCCCTGTCCTCTGGAAGCGTACCAAACTCATAAAAAATAGCAGAAATAAAGCCTCTACTGAAAAAAATCTAATTTGGATCGAGATTTAATAAAGCATTAAAGGCAAATATCAAACCTCCCGTTCCTCTCAAAAATTGTAGAAAAATCTGTTTCTCAACAACTTAATGCCCTTTTGAAGACAAATAGCATTTGTGACATGCTCCAATCCGGTTTCATACCCCATCATAGCACTGAGACTGCACTTGTGAAAGTGATGAATGACCTTCAAATGGCCTCAGACAAAGGTTCTGCATCCGTCCTCCTGCTTCTTGATCTTAGTGCTGCTTTTGACACATTCCCATCATTCCCTTTTCTTGGAGAGATTGAAAACCCATGTTGGGCTACGCGGACACTTTTTAGCCTCGTTTAAATCTTATTTATCTGAAAGATATCAGTTTGTATGTATAGATGGCATGTCCTCTGACAAATCAAAGGTATGTTTGTGTTCCTCATGGCTTAGTTTTGGAGCAATTCCTGTTTTCACTATATATGCTGCCTCTGGGTGATGTCATCAGGAAGCACAATGTACATTTTCACCGTTATGCTGATGAAACTATATATATATATATGTATATATATATATATATAAGCTACATAAAATAGCTACTTTAGAAGCATGCTTCTCAGATATTAGGAAATAGATGAAAGTTTTTAGCTTAAAAACTCAAATGCTTATTTTAGGACCCAAGAAACAAAGAGCTTTGTTGGGGGATCTCACAATGAACCTTGACGGTTGTATGGTCATATCCCCCAAACATTTGAGAATCCTCTGCGTTTCTCTCAACCCTGACCTCTCTTTTGATGAACGCATAAAAGGAAACGAAAACATGTGAGAACATTACTCCAGTACTAGTGTTATGCACACCTTATTCTAAGGGAGCGTATAACGCCCGCTGTGCGTGAACACCGTTGTGAAATAATAGAATTAAGATGTGGGGTCGTGAGGTGCAAGGGAGGAGACAACAAACTAAAGGTACTGTGCAGGGGATTTATTTCACCACACAAACAAACATGGTAAAAGTGGGGAAAGGGGCTGGGCAGTACCAAAGCAAAGAACTAAATTAGAAAACCCCATAACTAAAACTTTCCTAACAAAACAATGGTTGCCTGGCTACTAAAAAATATAAGGGGTGGTCCGCCCAGGTCTTACCTAGTGTGTATAGACAATTAACTCCCACGAGAAATGTATTCCCGCAGGCCTCTTTCCTACACACTCCCAGGGTGTGGTCCCCTTCCCCCTTGGGAACAAACAGAGGGTTATCCTTAACAAACAAAACACCAGGGTCATAACTACTAAGTACACTTAAACAGAACAGGTACCATAAAACAAACCACCAAACCCCAACTTCCCACTAACAAACCAACTAATCTAATCAAGCTCCAAGCACTAAACAGCAAACAGAGATCTGAACAGAGACAAACCGAATCATCAACAGACACCTGAACAGACAGACAAAGAAGAGCTGAGAGAAAAAACAGAGATTAGATGGGGTGGTGAACAGAGTGATCTTATAAGGCGAATGGAAGGATGTGATTGGTTGATGGGGCAGGAACCAGCTGAACAGAATAACGGGAGGGAGATGAACTTGATTGATGGCACCTGTGCAGACAAAGGGGAACAAACAGCAACACATACAAACACACAGCAACGCAGCCACTTTGAACGTAACATACACTAACTGGGTTTGTACCAACTAGCCTCTCTACACTGGCTTCCTGTTAAGGCTAGGGCTGATTTTAAGGATTTACTGTTGACCTATAAAGTAATATATGGACTTGCTCCTACATATCTCTCTGAAATGATCCAGCCATGCATACCTACACGTAACCTTTTACATTGTCTCTGGTAAAACCTTTTTAAATTGGTTTTATCTGGGGATGCAGCGACGTACTGTGTTCACAGGCAATGGCTTTTGGAAGTCTTCCTAAACTATGCATGCATATTTTTTATGCCGTGCCATCTGAGGGACCAAAGATCACGGTCATCCAGTATTGGTTTTCGGCCTTGTCCTTTACGTATTTCGATTTCTTTAGATTCTATGAATATCTTTTAATTATATTATTTACCGTGGATGATCCTCAAACTCTTTGCAATATTATGCTGAGAAACATTTAAATTGTTGCTCTACAGCCGTGGCCAAATGTTTTGAGAATGACACAACTATTGGCCTTTGACACTTTGAAATGCTTGTAATTATACCTCAATACACCATAGTAAGAAAACTTTGCTCCAGAGTTTTTTTAAATCTTTTTCGTCAGATGTTACTATGGTACACTAAAGTATAATTACACCATTGACCATTACATTACATAAAAATAGTCAATATTTTCTTTTTTAAGACCTCTGCAATTCACCCTGGCATGCTGTCAATTCACTTCTGGGCCACATCCTGACTAATGGCAGCCCATTCTTGATTGATTTTATCAAAATGTATGGGTTTTTGTTTGTCCACCCGCATCTTGAGAACTGAACACAAGTTCTCAATGGGATTAAGGTCTGGGGAGTTTCCTGGCCATGGAAGCACAAATGATATGTTTTGTTCCCAGGGCTACTTAGTTATTACTTTTGCCTTATGACAATGTGCTCCATAATGCTGGAAAAGGTATTGTTCGTCACCAAACTGTTCTTTGATGTTTGGGAGAAAATGCTCTTGGAGGATGTTTTGTTACTATTATTTATTCATGGCTGTGTTCTTAGGCAATATTGTGAGCCCACTCCCTTGGCCGAGACCCACATATGAATGATCTCAGGATGCTGTACTGTTGGCGTGACAAAGTTAAGAATGATATATGGCTGAATACTGATTCAGATAAATCAACAGTCCATGTTCTATTAGATCTCAGTGGTGCATTTGATACTGTAGACCACAGAACTCTTGTCGACATGCTAGGAATTGGGTAGTTGATTTGATAGTACTTAATTGGTTTAGGTCTTATTTGGATGGTCAATGTTACTTTGTCACTATTGTTACTTTGTCACTATTGGCAATCACAAATCTGATATGGTGGCTATGACATGTGGAATTCCAATTCCAATTCCAATCAATTCTCGGACCGCTTCTCTTCAATCTCTATATGCTACCTCTGGGCCAAATTCTACAGAACAACCACATCATCTACCATAGCTACGCAGGTGACACTGAAATATATATGGCTCTGGAACCGTTTGACTATAGCTCAAAAGACTCATTGTGTCACTGCATAGAACAATTACATACCTGGATGAACCAAAATTGTCTTTAATTAAACCAAGATAAATAACCTGAGGTATATTGTATTTGGCAACACAAACAACAGAACAAGTATTATTAAAGAGCTTGATTCTCGGGCCCTAAAGTCTAGAGACCAAGTGTGTAATCTTGGTGTTCTAATAGACTCTGACCTCACGTTTTCCAGTCAAATCAAAACGGTCACCAAAACAGCATTCTATCATTCTATCAGCAAGAATGTTAACCGGGACCAAGAGAACAGAACACATTACTCCGTTCCTAAATCTTTGCAGTTGCTTTCAGTCAGTTATAGAATAGATTTTACGGTGATGCTTTTAGTCTATAAATCATTATGTGTTATGTTTGAAGAATATAAACCAAGCAGGCCTCTAAGATCTATGAATTCAGGTCAGCTAGTAGAGCCCAGAGTCCAAACTAAGCATGGCAAAGCGGCATTTAGTAGCTATGCGTCACACAACTGGAACAAGCTACCAGAAGATCTTAGACATGCCCCAAACCTATCCATTTTCAAATCCGGTTTAAAAACACTTCGGTTTTCACGTGCCTATGACTGAGGCCTTGACCTTACTATGTGCACTATAGCTTTAATAGATATTTTAAAAGCCACATGGAATCCCTATGCCAGACTTTTGAAAAATCCTTTTTAATTTTCCTTTAACATTTTAATCTGTACTCGTTAAATTGTTCAATGCCTGTTTTAATCAAACTGTTAAAATTGTATTTCTCTTTTAATGTCCTTACTATCTTCTGTAAAGGGCATTGAATTGCTTCTATGTATGAATTGTGCTATATAAACAAACTTGATTGATTGTTTGATTGATGACAGAGTGATCTCCAGCCGTGTCCTAGTCAACACTCTGACCTGTGTTAACGAGTGGATCAATGACATGATGTCAGCCGGTCCTTTGGTGGCAGGGCTAAAATGCAGTGGAAATGTTTTTGTTTGTATTAAGTTCATTTTCATGGCAAAGAGAGATTTTGCAATTAATTGCAATTCATCTGATCACTCTTCATGACATTCTGGAGTATATGCAAATTGCCATCTTAAAAACTGTGGCAGCAGACAAATCATTATTTGTGTCATTCTCAAAACCTAAGTAGTTTTACTTTATTTACTTTACCTTTATTTAACCAGGTATGCTAGTTGAGAACAAGTTCTCAATTACAACTGCAACCTGGCCAAGATAAAGCAGAGCAGTTCGGTACATACAACAACGCACATGGAATAAAAACATACAATCAATAGTAACGTAGAAGAGCCTGTATATAGCATGTGCAATTGAGGGTAGGATAAGGGAGGTAGGGCTATAAATATGCCATAGTGGCAAAGTAATTACAGTATAGCAGTTAAACGCTGAAATGTTAGAATGTGCAAAAGATTATGTGCGAGAAAAGATACTAAGGTGCAAATGAGCAATATAAAATAAGTCAAGGATGGGGATGAGGTAGATTCAATGGACTATTTACAGATGGTCTATGTTTAGGTGCAGTGATCTATGAGCAACTCTGACAGCTGGTGCTTAAAGCTAGTGAGGGAGGTAAATGTCTCCATCCTAAGTGATTTTTGCCGCATGTTCCAGTCATTAGCAGCAGAGAACTGGAAGGAAAGGCGGCCAAAGGAGGAATTGGTTTTGGGGGTAACCAGTGAGATATACCTGCTGAAGTGCAGAGACTTTACCTAGCAGAGACTTGTAGTCGACCTGGAGCCAGAGAGTTTGGCGATGAGTATGAAGTGAGGGCCAGCTAACCAGAGCGTACAAGTTGCTGTGGTGGGTGGTATATGGGCCCTGGTGACAAAACGGATGGCACTGTGATGGACTGCATACAATTGGTTAAGTAGAGTGTTGGAGGCTATATGTTTGGCAGCGTAAGTGACGGAAGCTTTGTTGCGAAATAGCAAGCCGATTTAAGTTTGGATCGAAGATGTTTAATGTGAGTCTGGAAGGAGAGTTTACAGTCTAACCAAATGTATTTGTAATTATCCACATATTCTAGGTCAGAACCGTCCAGAGTAGTGATGCTGGTTGGGCGGGCAGGCGCAGGCAGCGATCGGTTGAAGAGCATACATTTATTTACATTTAAGAGCAGTTGAAGGCCACGGAAGGACTGCATACTGGTGAAAGTCCCGCGGGTTTCAAAATGGTCGCTAAGTTGTTTGTTAACTAGGCTTTCGAAGACCTTAGAAAGGCAGGGTAGAATAGATATTTGCTGGTAATAGGGGCTGCAACCATTTCTGCAGATCATTTTAGAAAGAAAGGGTCCAGGTTACCTAGCCCGGCTGAATTATAAGGTCCCAATTTTGCAGCTCTATCAGAACATCAGCTGTCTGGATTTGGCTGAAGGAGATGTTGGCAGGGCTTGGCCAAGTTGCTGTGGGGGGTGGAGGACTGTAGATCGGGGTAAGGGTAGCCTGGTGGAAAGCATGGCCAGCCGTAGACAAATCCTTGTTGAAATTCTCAATTATGGTGGATTTATCAGTGGAGACAGTGTTTCCTAGCCTCAGTGCAGTGGGCAGCTGGGAAGAGGTGCTCTTATTCTCCATGTACTTTACAGTGTCCCAGAACTTTTTTGAGTTGGTGCTACAAGATTCAAATTTCGGCATGAAAAAGCTAGCCTTAGCTTTCCTAACTACCTGTGTATATTTGTTCCTCACTTCCCTGAAAAGTTGCATATCATGGGGGCTGTTTGATGCTAACGCGGAACGCCACAGGATGTTTTTGTGCTGATGGAGGGCAGTTAGGTCTGGAGAGAACCAGGGGCTATATATATATTTTCCTGGTTCTACATGTTGCTTATTTAAGATGGTGACGAAGGCACTTTTAAAGAATAACCAGGAATCCTCTACTGACGGGATGAGGTCAATATCCTTCCAGGATACCCGGGCCAGGTCGATTAGAAAGGCCTGCTTGGTGAAGTGCTTTAGGGAGTTTTTGACAGTGATAAGGGGTGGTTGAAAATGGCAGAGGTGTATTTGGAGGGCAAGTTGGTTAGGATAATATCAATGAGGGTGCCTGCGTAAAAGGATTTGGGGTTGTACCTGGAGGGTTCATTGGTAATTTGTGTGAGATTGAGGGTATCCACCTTAGATTGTAGGATGGCTGGGGTGTTGAGCATGTCACAGTTTATGACACCTAGCAGCACAAGCTCTGAAGATAGATGGGGGCAATCAATTCACATATGGTGACTAGGGCCCAGCTGGGGGCCCTATAACCGGCAGCAACCGTGAGAGACATGTTTCTGGAAAGGTGGATTTTTTTAAGTAGAAGCTTGAATTGTTTGGGTACAGACCTGGATAGTAAGACACAACATTGCAGGCTAGCTCTGCAATAGATTGCAACACCGCCCCCTTTGGCAGTACAGTCTTGTCAGAACATTTTGTAGTTAGGGATGGACATTTCGGGGTTTTTGGTGGTTTTCTTAAGACAGGATTCATATACGGCTAGGACATCCGGGTTGGCAGAGTGTACTAGAGCAAACTTAGGGAGGAGGCTTCTAATGTTAACATGCATGAAACCAAGGCTTTTACAATTACAGAAGTCAACGAATGCGAGCACCTGGGGAGTAGGATTTGAGCCAGCCAATGCAGGGCCTGGGTTAACCTCTACGTCACCAGAGGAACAGAGAAGGAGTAAAATAAGGGTAAGGCTAAAGGCTTTCAGGACTAGTCGCCTAGTGCGTTCACAGCAGATAGTAAAAGGAGCAGGTTTCTGTGCACAAAAGAATAGGTTCAGGACATAATGTACAGACAGAGGTATGGTGGGATGTGAGTACATTAGAGGTAAACCTAGGCATTGAGTAGTAATGAGAGAGATATTGTCTCTGGAGACATTTAAGCCAGGTGTCACAGCATATGTGGGAGGTGAATCTAATTGGTAGGTTAAGGCGTGTTGAGCAGGGCTTTATGCTCGACAATGAAAAAAAGACAATACCAGGACAGTAATGAACAAGGCATTTTGGTGTTGGGGAGAGGCATGCTTAACCGGGTGATCAATAGAAGTCCAGTAAGTGTTTGTGTTGGATGGAGACACAGCATTTCAGACAGCTAGCAAGCCGGGGCTAGCAAACTAGCAGACCAGGGCTAGCAAGCCAGCAGGAAGGTGCCAGGGCTAGCAAGTTAGCAGAAGGGCGTTGAAGAGACGTCTCAACAGAGTAAAGTCTGTTTAAGCCTCTGCATGCGGTGACCTTGGTAGACCAGTCATGATGGATTAGTAGGTTTACGAGAAGCAGAGGGGTCAAGAAATTACCTATTCAAATTGTTAAGAAATAAATTACCCTGACGACTTTGTCCAATTAGAAATAATCAACGTATTTATTAACCCGGAGTATCATTTCCCTATCGAACGTGCACGGCTCTTGTTTTGGCTGGGAACAGCTGGGAAAGAGAGAGCGCTTTGTTTAGATACATTCAAATGTATAGGTTCTCCTTAAGGGAGCCTATTGGTCATATCTTCTTGTAAGTCTTCACGTTGCGTGGTGTGCGTAGTGTTCTGATTGCCTGAACTGAGTCTCTGATTGTGTGATGTCTTCCTGTTGCGGCTGGTGTTCTCGAACCTGGATGCGTCTTTCTTGTACCCCCTCCTGTTATTCGCTCACCCTCTGCTTTATCACCCAACCTTTACATGTGTCTTCAATGTGATTACTACATATCATTACTTGTTTTGTTCATGCTTTAAACAGTTTCATTTGGCTGTTAATAATGCATTCATGATATGGCTATACATTCTTAAGGCACAAGCATACAATTGTACGATTGTGATTATAGCTTATGACACATTGATTCATCATTTCAAAACACACAGAATGAAAGTATTTTCCTTACACAATCATGAGGGATCTGCAGGATTCTGTGCCCCGTATCGGCAGTAGAAAGGTGGCCAGGATATTATAGCTCAGTGGGATGTTGATGCGCCTCTTTCGTTTCAGGTAAACCATATAGTAACTACCATGTTGTCTTTGTACTATTTTCTATTGAATATATGGTTTTAATAATTAGCAGATCATTGCATTTTGTTGTTCTTTGCCTTTTACACAAAATTCCCCCCTTTTTTGTAAAATAGTTTGTAGATACGCATTATTGCAACACCTGTTCTACCGGCTTAATGAACCTAGAAACATTTCTGCTCATTTTGAATGCTACACCATTAAACACAGATACAAATATTTTTTCTTGATGATTCCCATGAACAGCTGAACAGAGTCTTCTCTAGAGATCCCAGCCTTATTTTTTATTTAATTATAACAGCTGCATCAAATTCACCTAGGAGTCTGCCCATGGAAAAGACTATTGGTGCACCTACTGAAGGTGTAGAGGGACAAGCCCACAGACACTGAATTAAAGAGGTGAGGCAAGGCTCCAGATTTTGTAAATCCATGTTACGTCACCTGTCAGTTTATATCTAGGGCTAAGATACTTTGGAACAGTGTTTTGTCCCTTGCGGGATTCTCCTGACCCTGTTGCAGACCACAGCATTCATACAATTTGTGTTGAGGCAGCATGACACTGGGAGAGGACTTCAGTATGGTGATTACCAGCTGTTGTGTGTGGCAAAGAGACACCTTCCCTAATCCACACAAATATATGCAGGCTTGTAACCTAACAATAATCTTTGGTTCTTTAACAGTGTTTGGTTTTCCAGTCTCTGAAAAAATTGCTGAAACCATTTAATTTAATTAATTCATAGCGTCTTATTTTAGCCAAAGGCATACACTTCTAGCATGTGTTTATCATGCCCATGGTCTATGTTATTGCTAATTCCTACATGTAACTTCTTAAATTTTTCTATAGGGAGGGTTGAATACTCCTTTATGGGCACATACAAGGGAGGGCTGTAAGATATTCTTAGGGGTGGGGGTTATTTTTTTTCTGGTTTCCTTTATTTCATTTATTCCATACTTCCCATCACATTTTTGTTGTTGTACTTCCTATGCAGGAACACAATTGGAAGAATCTGAATTCCATTTGGGTAGAACTATGTATTACAAAGATGCGTCTCCAGCCAGGGAAAATAGGAATTACATCTACTTTGTTAATGGTGTTTCGATCTGCAAGAAAATACATTTTGAAATGAAATCCCTCTCCTCCCTAAATAATTAAATGGCGGTGTTTGATGCATTTCAGGTTGGATACATTTGCTGATGTAAGTAAGGCTCATGCCAATGAAATGTCACATGTTGTTGTATTCAAATGCATACTGTCTTCTTTGCATTCTCTCTCAACAACAACAAGAAAAAAACTATGTAAAGTGTAAGTACTGATGCTACTGTCAAATTAAGTTAATGGATATTAACTATTCTCCTCACTGTACTTCTCCTACTCACGAAGGAAGACGGGATCCCATTTTTAAATTCATATTTAGGTTGAAAAAAATTATTATTCATTAAAGACCATGCAGACATATGTCACAGCAAGCAGTTATCACCTCTGTGGCATCCAAATTCATGAACTGAAACTTGCAACAAAAGCTGCATTTCAGGCAAAAACACATTTTAAAAAAGAAGAAATCGGAAAGGCCAAAGATTTTACAATCTGTTGAAGAAGGATCTGAATCTGGGTGATGATGATGCCCAGGAAATGAAAAGACTCTGCAATTATGACTGAGAAGTCACACAGCGTGATGGGGGCGGGTGGGGCTGAGTTCTTCCTAAAATCAACAACCATCTCAACGTTCTTCAGAGTGTTGAGCTCCGGATTCTTATGCCTGCACCAATTCACCTGTTGGTGACCTCATGTCATCCGCAAACTTCAGGAGCTTGATGGATTGATGCCTGGAGGTGCACTTGTTGGTTTACAGGGAGAAGAGCAGTGGAAAAAGACGCACCCTTAAGGGGATCCGGTGCAACTGGACCATGATTTTCCCCAGTTACACGCGCTGCCCCGTCTGTCAGACAGGAAGTATGTGATCCAACTGCAGGTGGAATCGGGCACTTGCACCTGGGAGAGTTGGTCCTGCATCTGAGCTGGAATGATGGTATTAAAAGCAAAGCTAATGGCCTCAAACAGGATCTTGGCATAGAATCCTGAGCAGTCCAGG
The DNA here is from genome assembly GCA_016801125.1 of Novumbra hubbsi. NCBI lineage: Eukaryota > Metazoa > Chordata > Actinopteri > Esociformes > Umbridae > Novumbra > Novumbra hubbsi. Next base: position 8,679 of record JACXGK010001592.1, on the reverse strand, counting down.
TGCTGGAAAATGAAGTGAAGGGCAATGTTTTTGCTGTGTTGTCTACAGACCTGTCCAGGGGTCCAGGAGAGGGTTGGTGATGGCTTTGAGGTGGGACAGCATAAAATGATGAAATTATTTCATTACCACAGAGGTCAGTACATCAGGTCTGTAGTCATTAAGTCCTGTGATCCTTGGTTTCTTGGGGACGGGAAGGTCTTGAAGCAGGCTGGCACATGGCTCCCTGCTGGAGCTGGGGGATGGAGTCACGGGGGATAGCTTTAGGACTGTCCTATTGTCTTTCAAAGCCACATTCGATTTATTTCAGGTCGATGGCCAGGCGACAGTCGTTAATGGAATGGGGGCTACCAGGCAGAAGCAGAGTCGTTAGCTAAGCACTGTTGTCTGACTGTCGTTCCACTTCTTTCATGCCCTTGCTAACTTTTCTCAAAGATCTTGGATTGCTTTAGCAAGTTTTTGATTTAGTAATGCAAATATACTTCATTGCCAAATGTTGTTTGTTTTTTCGGTAATGTCATTAAGCAACTGTAGCTGACAGATTGTGGAGCCATTTTGGGGGAAAAGCTACAGTAGTGCTTCAGTTTGACGTAGTATAAATTAGCAGTGTGCAAGAATACAAAGTCAATGAGTACTTATGTTAATCTAAAATGGTATTAATTTGAGCTATAGTATAACTGATCAGGGCTTTATTTCAATTCCTGTGGGATCTAGAATCGAAAGAACAATTCACCCACCAAAAAAGTATTTAAGAAATGAGAGTAAGTGGCTAGGCGGTGATTGTATAATATTTGTTGTTGCTGTGATCTCTTTTTGGATGTGCACACTTTAAAAAAGGTAATTGCATAATGTTGTAATCTTTTCATACTGAATTGTTTTTTTATCTCTGTTTATCTCAAATAAATCACCTTCACAAATCACCAGACATGGCAATGCTACTGTAATATAGTAATATTACAGCTTGTAAATGTTGCAGTACTATGACCTCAGTTTTTTCCGCAGCTTGGTAGGGCTACTTAGTTACCTATGATTTATGGTCTTGTCTGTTAATGATTGTGATAGCCATAAATGAACTTCTTAGCAATAATCCCAGGAAGCTGAAGCAAGGTGTGTGGTTAACTGCTTTCTTATAACTTCTAAAAGCATCTTATGAGGGATGGGTTGATTTAACCTTTTAAAATTTTTGTGCAAATCTAGTTTGAGCAGTAAGCTTGGGTGTCACTATATAAAACTGCAGTGGAAAAATACAGAGAAACTCATAATCACACCACAGAAGTCAAGGACAAGGATGTGGAGCCTGTTTTGGTGACTGTTAAGATATCTGCCCAGGACCAACGCAAGGACGGACAAGCGCCTAGAGGCTGGGACCAGCCTGAGCGCCAGCGATAGGGTATGTAAGTCTAAACCACACACCCCCTAGTCTTGGACAGGCCAACCCGGTGGTCGGAACTATCTCTGTCTAAGACTATGAAAGAAGAACAACAGGAAGCCCCCAATTAGTTCTCTGTTCTATCCCTGCATGGAAATGACAGTGAACCCGTATATACGAAAATTACATTTACTTCCAAAATCACTATTAAAGAAGTTATTAATAAAACAGGATTGTTGCCAAGATTTCCTAGTCAGACCTTTTCTGTCTGAAATACCAGATTTGAACATTTGCAACCCTAACAATTGGTGACCCCGACGTGATCTGGTGAGAGGGAGGTCCACTGGAAGGTGTGCCCGGCCGACCCACCCGCACTGTCGTTGGACAGTTTGTCTCACAAACCCAGACCGGTCTACAAAAAGAGGTAAGCAGACACCTATTGATATATTATCTAAAGTCTGTGTATTGGCTTTAACCAAATTAAATTTGAGAGGCAACTGTCTGATGTAAGTGACCAAAATTTCGGATGAATTGCGACCAAAATGTCTGATAAGTTACTGACATCATAAAGTCAAATGTATGTGGTATGTAGTGAATGCAATTTTACTGATCGATCATTTGAACGGTGGAGGGCCGGTTAGTAAAACGCGGACTCGCACCACAAAGTACGATTGAAAGTAGGATCGCAATGCAATGAGTGAATGAGTGTACTATTACACTGGGATGAAAGCGGGCGTGCTGCATCGTCTGAATGATCTACGGATAAAATATCAGGCTGTTGGTTACGAGACCTGAGTTGCATTGGATGTTTACTGAGTGAATGGTGGAGGGCCGGTTAGTAAAACGCGGACTCGCACCAGAAAGTACGATTGAATGTAGGATCGCAATGCAATGAGTGAATGAGTTTACTAATACACTGGGATGTAAGCGGGCGTGCTGCATCGTGTGAATGATCTACGGATAAAATATCAGGCTGTTGGTAACGAGACCTGAGTTGCACTGGATGGTTACTGAGGGAATGTGTGAACGGATGACTAGAGGCTGCTAAAATTGTATTTCACTTTTAATGTCTCAATCTATTTATGTTTCTTATTTTTTTTTTCTCTACATGTTGAATTAATCCATGTCTGTAAAGTGCAATTGTGAATGGTGAAGGGCCGGTTAGTAAAACGCGGACTTGCACCAGAAAGTACGATTGAAAGTAGGATCGCAATGCAATGAGTGAATGAGTGTACTATTACACTGGGATGTAAGCGGGCGTGCTGCATCGTGTGAATGATCTACGAATAAATTATCAGGCTGTTGGTAATGAGACCTGAGTTGCATTGGATGGTTACTGAGTGAATGGTGGAGGGCCGGTTAGTAAAACGCGGACTCGCACTACAACGTATGATTGAAAGTAAGATTGCAGTGCAATGAGTGAATGAGTGTACTACTACACTGGGATGTAAGCGGGCGTGCTGCATCGTGTGAATGATCTACGGATAAAATATCAGGCTGTTGGTAACGAGACCTGAGTTGCACTGGATGGTTACTGAGGGAATGTGTGAGTGAGTGTGTGGGAGGGCAAGTAGAGGATAAGTAATAGATAGGACGTTTAGTTATAAAATAACCGAAATTAATATTTAAATATATATAACATTAATATAAATATAATAGATATAATATAAATATAAAGTAATTAACTAATTACAATTTTAATTACAGATTAACTAACTAAGGTTATAAAATTGGGATTTAAAGATTAGGACGATGTCCAAACAAGAAGTTGAGAAGGTGATAAAGACGTTAAAGTCCACCCTAGAGGTTAACGGGGGTAAAGAAGGGAAAGAATGGCAAAGGAGGGGTGAAAAATTATATAGGGAATGGGTGGAAGAAGGGAGTATTTCATCACCAAATGGTCTTCCTATTAAGGAAGAGCCAGGTAGAATTTTGGAGGGTCTGAAGGGTAGAACTCATAAAGCCTGTTCAGAGTGGAAGGAAGATGGGGAACCCAACAAGGGGAAATTGAGGGTGGCGATGGTAAAAACTAAACTAAAGGAACAGATTGGACTGGCAGTGTTGGAGAAACTGAGACAAATGTGCAGTGACCGGGAAAAAGAAGCAAAAAAGTTGTATCCGTCCCTTCGAAAAACTCCCCCGCCTTATGAGATTCCACCAATTATGGCCCCTGTTTTAGACCTTACAGCTACAGTGAATTATCATAAGAGGCCTGACCAGGAGCCGACGACTGTATGGAGTAGAGGAAATGATCACGGATTGGGAAGGAAAGATGCTAGTAGGCTGCGAGAGAAGACAGATGCTATGAGCATGGAAGGAAGAAGTGGTACCGGAAGCACTGCCTCCAGGGCCCAAGGTCCAAGTCCAAATGAAATCAGACCCGGTGGGGCACAACAGACTGGAATTGAATCGATACAGGAGCTCGACGGGAGGTTGAAGTCTGGGAAGAAGAGATCCGCCGACTCGAACAGACCCTGATGGAAATGGACTTTGCCACTAGGGGGGCCCAGAGGGGTCCCATTATCGACATTGGATCCAGCAGTATTGTGGGGAGTAAGGAACAAGGCCTCCCTGACACGAGAGCATTATCAAAGACCAACCCGGCGCAAAACGATTTCTCTGTGGGAAGTTTGGCGGAGATATATGGGTAACGCCAAATAAGGCACCGGCATATTGTACCAGGAGCAAGAGTAAAACTAGGGCTGGAGGGACAAGTCACATGATGCCGCTCCGCCAGACTTCAGGAGGACTAGCGGTGTATAAACCCTGGGCACACAGGGACCTGCAGGCCCTAGTTGATGGTCTTCCGCTGCCTGAAGAATCAGGATGCAGGTGGGTGAAGGCTTTGGATAGCCTGACTGCTGGGGATGAATTGACATTGGGCGATGTCACTGCAATAATGAATAGATGCATGGGGGATCAAGACTCCCTGGAGGTATTGAGGGCTTCTGGGTTCAAGGGAAAGGTGTCAGCGGCCACACTGTTCAATCCTTTTAGAAATACTATCTGAAATGAGGTCAGACGGAATTATCCAACCCAACCTCGCCCCCAGCTGATGAAGACTTTACGAATAACTGAGGATAAGAGTGTCCCCGTATACATGAAAAAAAGCCAGGACCCTGTGGAGACAAGCCTGGAACACAGAACCTGACAAGAACGAAATGAAGCACATGTTCTTGGACCAGTGTTCTTGGGACTGCCGGACCATGTCCGTGTTGAGTGTGAAAAGACTGTTGGCCTCACCGCCAAAAGTGTACCTGAATTTACTGAGATTGCACAGCACCACATAGACAGGTGGAGAGAGGGTAAACGAAAGGAAGAGGAGGAATTGAAACAATTGCAGACGAAGGTCCTTAAGAAACAGCTGACTGAAGACAAACCCGGTAAACAGATGCCGTTGACCTCGGTGCCCAACCCCCGGCCCTGGCCGATCCTAACCCAGATGTTGTTGTAGCTGGTGTTCAGAAAGTAACTGGCCTTATGGCCCCGCAGAGACAGCCTGATTGGACGACATACAGTTATGGTATGTATCAAGGAGGACCAGACAGTGAGGGAGATTGGATTGGTTACAGTCAAAACCCGCCCATGACACAGGGCCCACCGGACTCAAATACTTGCTATATTTGTGGACAACCAGGTCATTGGTCCAGAGGATGTCTCATGATGGGACAATCGGGTTTCTGAAGGCCCAGAGGAAGAGGTAGCCAGATGCACTACCACTAGCTCTCATGTCGATGCGAAACTCCCCGGGGACTGACACCCACCTCACACCGCACGAGTTATTGACTGGAAGGAGAATGCCTGGCCCACCAGCCGATAACGCATGTTTACCTAGATTAGACATTGCTAAGATCTACATGCAGGCAAGAACTTCTCTTGTCGAAAGACTATCCAAACAGGTGGTGCAGGTCCGAACCCCCGTGAAGACTACACCGGACGAAAACACAGAGATCCTCGTGGGCGACTGGGTGAGGGTAAAAGTGCACTCCAGGAAGTGGACTGAGCCTAGGTGGAAGGGACCGTTCCAGGTAAAAGAGGTGGCCACTCACTCTTTGCGAGTTAACACAGACAAAAAGCTTACGTGGTATCACCGAACACATTGTGCAAAGAGCCCAGAACCAGGGAAAAGCCTAGACCAAGTTAGACAGGATGTTGGGAATCAAAGGGATAAGGGGGCAGATATGGAGCACAGAGAGTGTAGAGTTAATTCTGGTTATATGTCGTGGAGCTCCGCCCCCTAGAGGCGTAGCTCTAGCGGTTTACCCATGCTGCATAGCGGCCAGCTTGAAAACAAAATGTACTAGCTCAGCCTATCGGGGCACACCTGCCCCTATATCTGAGCGTCTGCCCTTCACACCACGTCCCATTTTTCTTCAGCTTCGACTGAACAATAGATGTATTACTGCCGATTTTGTTTATTAAGAAATCGGGACATCATGAAGAAGTTTTTTGAAGCCGCCTGCCGCTGCTCCTCTCTGGACGCCGGGGAAGACCGACACACGGTGTGTGTGTCGTGTCTCGGACCATGGCACGCCAGGGACGGCGTCGTGGAGGCACCAGCGTGTGCCGCCTGCGCTGCCTTACCCATGGCTGTTCGCCAGGATAGGCTGCAGTTTTTCAGGGAGGAGTTCAGCTTGGACGCTGTCCTTTCCTCTTCTTCCAGCGGCGGGTCGGATGGCGACGACGGCGACGTCCTGGAACTGGAGGACATTCTCCCTCAATTGACGCAGGTTACTCCGCCCCCTCTCCGAATGGAGTTGTGTGGCGAGAGCCTGTCGGGGAGGACAGAGTCTGAGACGCTCGAGTGTGGAGTTCCCGCTTGTGGCGAACAGGCTAAGTTCCCGCTTCGCATGGAGTTCCAGTTCGTCATTGAGAAGGCGGCGCTGAGGCTGGGAATTCCTCTGCCCCCCCTTCCTCCTCCTAAGGCCATCTCGTTCATGTCCCACGCTTCGTGGGCTGAACAGGTCAAGGAGTCGCCTGCGCCTGCGCCGAACGTGCCAGGGCTTTTGGACTATGTCGAAGGTTCCTGGACGGCTCCGGTGTTGGAAAATGCGCCAGTATGGTCCTACCTGCTGGTTACCATGGTGGAAGGACGTCAAGAGGGATGGCAGAATAAGAAACCTCTGCTTCCTACGTCCAAGGACCGCTTCACGGCGCACATGCTAGACAAGTGCTACGTGTTGGGTACGCAGGCTGTGGCGGCTTCCAACAATGTGGCTTTGTTGGCATCAGGTGCCGCCAACATGGTTTCGGGTGCGTCGGCCCCCTCATCTTCTGAGTTGGGCGAGATCTCCCGCATGCTGGCGGCCATTTTACATCTAAACCAGTCCCACGCTGTTTGCGCAGGCCGGTCGATGGCGTCTTCCATGGTGGCGCACCGTCACCTGTGGCTGTCCTTGTCGTCTCTCAAGGAGGCGGACAAGGCGCCACTCCTCAACGCCCCACTCACACAGACGGAGCTGTTCGGTGAGGCGGTGTCAACGGAGATTGACTCTTTTAAGAGAGTCGACAACGCGAGGTCGGAATTGTCTCGCCACCTGCCGCTGGCCGGACGGTCGGCTCGTCCAGGTCCGCCCTCCCGTGCTTCGGCGACGCAGCCCGCAAAGAGCGCGGCGTCTCGGCCACGGCATCGTCGGCAGTTGGCTACCTCGGCTACGGCGACCGCTACTTTGGCGGCGACCCAGCAGTCGGCTCCCACTCTGACCACGTCCACCCGCAGGGCGGGTGCGTTTACGTTCGCACCTAAGTTCGAACATGGACCGTGGCCGGCGAGTAAACGAAAACGTTGACTAGGCGTGGAGTCGGCAGAGGACAGCGCAGTCGCCGCCTCAGCCCCCACAATTGCACCTAGTCCTGAGGAGTTGGTAGTGTCGCGCTATGTTGCCGGCACGGCCCCCTTGACAAAGAATAAAAACGCTACATTTTATTCTGTTTCACGTGTCTGTCATTCTAAAGGGTCTGATGTCCCTGTTAGAATTACGCCTAAGCTTCACTTTCCGTGTGGGGACAGTTTAGCCACTCCATTGGCTACTTATCTCGCGCCGGAACGAATAAGATACCTTTGGTTATGAGCAGTGGCACTGGCGAGAAGGTTTTTCCTTATCGCCGGCGCCCTGTATTTGAGGATGTTTTTTCCTGTGTGCAAAGTTGCTCGCGTTCTTGTCCCTTTTCGGGAAAAGGGAACAAGAGGAAACTTTCATCAGTCGGCGTTCAGACTGACGATAGCGCAGGAGCTGAATACTCAGACTCGCCGGTTTCAACCAGGTCCGCTTCTAATACGGCGGACGGGTTGTGCCGGGTTGCGTGCGCGGGAGTTGGCTCCCGAGCGCGCGCTTTGGACAGATTGTTATCTGTTGACGGGACTGTGGTTGAGCCAGCTATCAAGCGGCGTCGCTTGGCAGCGCTCAACGGGTCTTGTCCGCTGAGCGATGACGTCATTTCATCATCGGCTGTCAGCGGTGTGAAGGGTAGACTCCCGGGTTCTCAACCTGAGGACCCCGGCTCAGATCTTACCCGCAGCACAGAATTTTTTGTGGGAGAAGAAACCTTATCGACCCCCACTACGTTGGGTGAGTCGAATAGGAGGTTTTCTTCTAGTACCCCTGTGCTCCCTGCCCCCTTTCGAGTTTCGCCCCCCTTGGGTCGAGCCCCCCTTGTCGGGGAGTGCTCAGTTGGCGGTGAGGGCGAGTGTTACGTACAGTGCCTTTCTGCGGAAGGCTCCTCTATTGAGGGCTCTTCCGTTATCTCAGCACTACTGGGCTTGGCGTCAGAGATGCAATCTCAACGGGTGGCTGAATCGTACGATCAGAAAGGGTTACGCGATTCAATTCTGTCGACCCCCCCCTCCGAAACGACTATGACTTCACCGGTGAAGGTGGCAGCCTTGTCAGTGTAAATACAGGAGCTCAGCCTCAAAGGCGTGATATCTGTAGTTCCGGAGGCGCAGAAGAGAGAGGGTTTTTATTCCCTCTATTTTCTGGTGCCCAAAAAGACGGGCGGAATGAGGCCAATTTTGGACCTCCGCCTTCTCAACAAGTGCGTTGCGAAACGGTCTTTTCGGATGCTCATGACGAAACGCCTACTAGAAGCTGTCCTTCCAGGCGATTTTTGCACAAGCATAGACCTGAAAGACGCTTACTTTCATGTGTCGATAATTCCTCGTCACAGGAAGTTTTTCAGGTTCGCCTTTCTGGGCACAGCGTACGAATACGCCAGGGTGCCATTCGGGTTCGCGCTCGCACCCCGCACTTTCTCCAAGTGCGTGGAAGCGGCGCTGGAGCCTTTACGCAGAAAGGGAATCAGAATTCTGGCCT
>JACXGK010001591.1:33087-66998 GCA_016801125.1 Novumbra hubbsi | reverse complement strand
TTAATTTACACTCTTCGTACTCTTCACAAACGATCTTCAAAATTTGGCTATGGCCAATACGCAGAGTTGTTCTTAAAATAGGTTCTGCTCACCTTAATATTCAGCCCGGCTGAAAATCGTTGCAAATTTCCGGAGGCTCTGGTTAAATCAATTGGCGTGAACACTCTCCGATCCCCGGACGAGCTCCCCAAGTTGTAGATTTCAAACTACTTCCCCCGAGTCCTGAATCAGAGAATGTCCACACGGTCAGCTATTTCCAAAGTAAACGCCTTTATTACAGATATATCTGGAGATCGTTCCCCAAAATACAGCTAGGAAGATCTGAAGTCCGTTCACATCGGACACATTTAATGTAGCCTATTCCCCCCTCAGTCATTGTATCGAATTTGATGAGCGCGCTTCCTGGGTGGGCGTGTCCCGTCCTGCAGCCCCCATCTCCATCCGTGGGGCCCTCTGATGGCCTTGGAGGCAGACGAAGAAGACAGTTGAGGGGGGTAGGCTGGCGCCAGTAGATCCGACCATGGCTAGCTCGTTTCCATCCTCCTCGTTGTCTGCATCTGTGGGTCCAGCTAAAAAAGGCCATAAACCTGTCCTCCTATACATGCTATGTCCTTGCCTCTAATCTCTTGATTTATAGTCCTACCTCTGGAATGTACTTATTAACATTTACGACCTCCAGCTGGCTAATTTCAGAGTATACGCCCTACTGGCACCGTTAGCTTCTAATAGCACACACACATCAAATCTTAACAAAAATTATCCACAATACTCTCCTTCCTGCAATATTTGTTTGATATGAAGAGATCCCCGTCGACCGTAAAGGGTTACGCGTTGGCAATCTCTGCGTGTCATGAAGGTTTTGGGGCGAGGTCGGTTTTCAGCCACCCCCTGGTAAAACGCTTCATGACTGCCAACCGGAGGGTATCAGAGCTCACTCCACGCGTGGAGTTGCGGCTTCTTCTGCTCTTTTTGGTGGGGTTCGGGTCGAGGATATTTGTGAGGCAGCGTCGTGGTCAACGCTGTATCCTTTTATCCGATCTTGTCTGTTAGACGTGACTTCGTCTTCGTTGGCGCATTCCGTTCTCAGTACAGGCCTGAGGAATGATGTTGCGCAGTAGAATTACATTCTCTTGGGAATGTTAGGTTGCGGATTGGCTCCACTTGGCTAAGTGGTAGCATTCCCGCCGTGTTCCACAGGGGACCCGAGTTAGTTACCGGGATGGGGCACTGTTGGTTCTCCATTTCTCTCTGTGGTTGTTGAAAAAAAATTAGTTGACGTTTTCGAACAGTAATGTTCGCTCCGTCCTTGCTGGGTTTTTTCTTGTTAGAAAATACCAGAATTGGATGTGAGAAGATCCACTCTCCTTATCCTAGAGAGAGTGGATATTCAAGAGTGTAACCTGGGGTTCTTTTGGGGCCCGGCAGGGGTAAATGTTTGGCTCGCGTCGCTCCGCCGTTAACCGCTAGAGCTATGCCTCTAGGGGGCGGAGCTCCCTAGACATGATGCCCTGACCGGTCCTAACCCTAACCCTAACCCTAACTTAAGTTAATGTTTTGTACTTAACCGTATAAATCTGCTTTATGTTTTGTTTATACCTTTTTTGAGTACTGACCTGAACTAGGTGCTATCAATAATGTTGGTTTAAGCATATGTGCTCATTCAAAAAGGAAACTTAGGTCCCATGCAATAACAAAATTAGAAAGAAATTTAGCAAATCACTCCTTTCTGAGGAGACAGAGAGAAACAGACAGAACAGCAGCAGGAGAAGTAATACCTGAACCCTCCAAAAAAGTGTATATTTCCATATAGACTCATCTAACATGTTTTAATGAAAGATCAGGGATCTGCATTTACATAGTGCAAACCATCCAAAAGGGCTCTAGAATGTACAAAACACATGTAATGTCAAGAAAGTAAGTGTTCAAACCTTATTCTACTTTTTTTTTTTTTTACTTGATTTGGTAAAATAATTTTTGCTGTTAATGATTATGTACTTAGTTGTGTACTAGTATGGAAATGTGCCCTTTCATCAAACTGTAGGCTTTCAAACTTGAAATTTCATGGATAACTGTTTTGTAGTACTTTTTGCATACAGTAATACACATTACAAAGTTTTGAGAATGACACAAATATGAATTTTCATAAAGTCTGCTGCCTTCATTTTGATGATGGAACTTTGTATGTACTCCAGAAGGTCACGAAGAGAGTGATCAGTTGAATTGCAATAAATTGCAAAGTCCCTCTTTTCCATGAAATTAACCTTATCCCCCCTAAAACCTTTTCACTGCATTAAGCTTCAAAAGGGTGGGGCTTGAGGGTGGGGCTTGAAATCATTGTTGTTCTCCTGTTAACCATGGTTATCGGCAAGGAAACACGTGCGGTCATAATTGCTTTGCTCAAAAAGGGCTTCACAGGCAAGGATATTGCTGCGAATTGCAGAGGTCATGAAGAAGAAGGGTAATTTGCCTTTGACACTTATGAAATGCTTGTAATTACAGTGCATCTGAAAAGTATTCACAAACGCTTCACTTTTTCCACATTTTGTTATGTTACAGCCGTATTCCAAAATGGATTAAATACATTTTGTTGCCCAAAAGATCCTACACACAATACCCCATAATGACAAAGTGAACGTTTTTTAGATATTTTTTTTAACTGCCTTTGACACTCCAAATTAAACTCTGGTGCAACCTGTTTCCACTGATCATCTTTGAGATGTTTCTACAACTTGATTGGAGTCCACCTGTGGTAAATTTAGTAAATTGGACATAATTACGAAAGGCACACACTTGTCTATATTAGGTCCCACAGTTGACAGTGCATGTTACAGTTAGAGTTACAGTTGACAGTGCAACTTATTACTTGAATTTATTAAGTAAATGTTTGCACATTTTATATTTACTTTAATTACCTCATAGCACAAACCAAGCAAGTCCAAGGAATTGTCTGTAGACCTCCAGGACAGGAATTTATAGAGGCACAGATCTGGGGATGGGTACAGAAACATTTCTGCAGCATTGAAGGTCCCAATCAGCACAGTAGCCCCAATCATCCGTAAATGGAAGAAGTTGGGAACCACCAGGACTCTTCCTAAATTTGACCACCTGGCCAAACTGAGCGATCGGAGGAGAAGGGCCATCAGGGAGGAACCCAATGGTCACACTGGCAGAGCTCCAGCGTTGCTCTGTGACGAGGGGAGAACCTTCCGAAAAGACAACCACCAATCAGCACTCCAGCAATCATGCCTCAATAGTAGAGTGGCCAGACTGAAGCCACCACTCAGTAAAAGGCACATGACAGCCCCACTGGAGTTTGCCAAAAGGCACCTGAAGGACTCAGACCATGAGAAACAATATTCTCTGGTCTGATTAAACAAAGATTTAACGCTTTGACTAGAATGCCAAGCATCATGTCTTGAGGAAACCAGGCACTGCTCATCACCTGGCCATCATCCCCACAGTGAAACTTGGTGGTGGCAGCATCATGCTGTGGGGATGTTTTTCAGCGGCAGGAACTGGGAGACTAGATTGAGGGAAAGTTGAATGCAGCAATTTAAAGAGATTGCTTAATTCCTTGATGGAAACCTGCTCCGGAGTGCTATGGACCTCAGACTAGGGCGAAGGTACATCCCACAGCCTAGTTTACAAAGGAGAGGCTTCGGGACAACTCTGGGAATGTCAAGCTGTTAGGCAATGGACATACTCGACTTAAAGATGGTGCCGCAACTGTGATGTCAGTAGAGTTCCATGTACACAGTGGGTTAATGTGCCAAACCATAGATTCATCTTAAATATGCACATGCCTGGCTGGTGAGCACTAGGCAGTTGTGTGAGCTGCTCTAACACTACCACTCGGGCACCAGTAAGGGTGCCCTTAAAAATACACTCATCCTGAACTGATGCCTAATCCTTATTGTCCCAAAGCCATAAGTAGCTTATTATGGGTGTAAAGTTAGATCAAAGCTGAAGCTGTCTTTTAGATTTTTTACATAGATCCAGTGATGAATTTTTATTTCATCAGAAATAATCTAAAAGCCTTCAATAGTGATAACATTTACATTTTTCACAGGTAAAATGTGAGGAATATTTTACAGATGTAGTGGCCTGTTTTAAATGCCTGCTTATATGTTGTGGAGCTCCGCCCCCTAGAGGGCGTAGCTCTAGCGGTTTACCCATGCCGCGAAGCAGCCACACTGAGAATTTGTTTTACCTGGCTCAGCCAACCTATATATTGAGCTTGCACCTACAATCAGTCTCCCTTTTTCTTCGGCTTCGTCTGAACACACTGCTTGATGATCCAGCCGTTATTTTTTCTTCATCAATCAACGTCATCATGAACCGTTTTTTGATAGCCGCCTGCCGCTGTTCCTCCTTGGATGCTGGGGAAGACCGGCACACTGCTGGTGTGTCGTGTCTCGGACCGCAGCATGCCAGAGAGGAGGTTCTCGAGGTATCGGAATGTGATGCCTGCACAGCCTTGCCTTTAGCTGTTCGCCAAGGAAGGCTGAGCTTCTTCAAAGAGAACATCAGTTTGGACGCCATCCTCTCTTCTCCCTCTAGCGGCGGGTCGGACGACGACGACGATGACGGGGACATCCTGGTGTTGGAAGACGTTCTTCCCCCCCTGACGCAGGCTAACCCGCCCCTTCTCCCGGTGGAGTCGTGTGGCGGGAGCTTTTCTGAGAAAGCCGACATGGATACGCTCGAGTGTGGAGTTCCCTCTCGTAGTGACCATTCGAAATGTCCCCTGCGTATGGAGTTCCAGTCTGTCATTGAGAAGGCAGCGTTGAGGCTGGAGATCCCTCTGCTCCCCCTTCCATCTCCTAAAGCCATTTTGTTCATGTCCCACGCTTTGTGGGCTGAACAGGTGAAGGAGTCAGCTGCGCCTGCGCCGAACGTCCCAGGACTTGCGGATTATGCTGAAGGCTATCCGTCGTACCGTGCCCCCGTTGGAGCAAGAGCAGGCTGCACACTTCCTCCCGGGGCAGGTTGGATGGCAGAATAAGAAACCTCTGCTTCCTTCGCCTAAGGACTGGTTTACGGCACACATGCTAGACAAGTGCTACGTGTTGGGGGCGCAGGCTGTGGCTGCTTCCAATAACGTGGCTTTAATGGCATCAGCTGCTTCACAGATGTTGTCGGGTGCGTCGGCCCCCTCAAGTTTTGAGATGAGCGAGATCTCCCGGCTTCTAGCGGCGATTCTCCATCTAAACCAGGCTCTTGCTGTTTGCGCGGGCTGGTCTATGGCATCGTCGGTGGTGGCACATCGTCACCTTTGGCTCTCTTGGTCCTCCCTCAAAGATGCGGACAAAGCACCGTTGCTGAACGCACCATTGACGCAGGCAGGATTGTTTGGGGAGGCTGTTTCGACGGCAATTGATTCCTTCAGAAGAGTGGGCAGTGCGAGATCTGAATTATCTTGCCATCTACCCCTGGCTGGACGAACGGCTCGTCCGGGACCGTCCGCTGCGCAACTCCCTAAACCCAGCACGGCGTCTCGTCGGCATCATCGAATGCAACTAGCTACTACAGCAACGGCGACTCCGGTACAGCAGGCGCCGATTCCAGTGGCTACGGCGCCTCCGACTCAGAGACGGGCAAGATCCTTTGTTCTTGCCCTGAAATTCACCAATGAGCCTTGGCCCGCGAGCAAGTGGAAACGCTGACTAGGCGGGGAGTTGGCAGAGGACGGCGAAGTCGCCTCCTCAGCCCCCACTGAAAAGCCTACTCTTCAGGAGATGGACATATCGCGCTTTGGTGCCGGTATGACCCCCTTGCACTGCCAAAATAAAAATGCAGTTGAATTTTATTCAGTCTCAAGTGTTTCTCATTCTATGTGGGCTGATGCCCCTGAACGAATCATACCTATGCTTCACTCCCCTTGTGGGGACAGTTTAGCTACTCCTTTGGCTACTGATGTCCCACCGGCTTTATGTTTAGCCGAAGCGAATAAAGTACCTTTGGTTATGAGCAGTGGCACTAGCGAAAGGAACGTTCCTTTTCGCAGGCGCCCTGTAGTTGAGGGCATGTTTAATTACAAAGATAGTTGCTCTCGTTCTCGCCCCTTTTCGGGAAAAGTGAACAAAAGAACACTATCACCTGTTAGCGTTCTTACATTTGACAGGCTGTGCCGGGATACGCGCCCTGGGAACGATTTAGCTAGGGCTGTCTCTCGGATGCGTAACCTGGACAACTTGCCTGAGCTTGGCGGGTCTACGCTTGAGCCGGCGGCTAAGCGGCGTCGCTCGGCCGCTTAGTTTGATATGAAGAAATCCCTGTCTACCGTCAAAGGATACGCGTCGGCAATCTCAGCGTGTCATGAGGGCTTTGGAGAGAGGTCTGTTTTCAGTCATCCCCTAGTCAAGCGTTTAATGACTGGCACACGACGTCTGCGCCCAGTGGTCAGAACGGGTGTGCCAAAATGGGAGCTGTCCATGGTTCTGCGCGCGGCTTGTGAACCGCCGGCAATTAGCCTACATTTTATTTGATGGGGGGCTTTAAGGGTACCTGAAAAAAGGTTGCGAAACACTGCACTAGACGATGTTTTATGCCACACTGATGGAGCCACCCTGACAGTCTTGACTGGTTAGAAACATGCACACCAGTATCCCTGCTGGAGGTACTTTTGTAGGGCTCTGGTGGTGCTCCACCTGTTCCTCCTCACACAAACGGCAGATACCGGTCCTGCTGCTTGGTAAATGCCCTTTTACAGTCCTGCCCAGCTCTCCTCGTGTCTCTTGATCTCCTGGTATCTCCTCTCTGCTCTTGAGACTGTACTGGGAAACTCTGCAAACCTTATGATGGCAAAAATGGATGTGCATCAAGGAGGAGCTGGACTGCCTTTGCAACCTGAATTGTCTGCAGTTACAGCCTCATGCTACCAGTAGTTACAAGCCCACTAGCAAAATGCAATACTATAGAAGAATCAGTCGGAACGATAAGGAAGGAGCAATTGCCTGTTGTCTGCTTTTGCTTCTCTAGTGCGTCTGTTGTCACTTTAATTTGCACCAAAACAAGTGACATTGATTCTCAATAATTTATGCTTTCTAACTGGACAGATTGAAGTCCCTGATATTTAATTGACTTGACTTTATAGTGTGATGACGTGTTCCTTTTATTTTCCTTCTGTTATGTTATGTTCCCATAACACTGTATAAATAGGTATTAACAAGTGATCAGTCTAAAAAACTATGTTGGTATACGTCGTATTCCCCCAACTGTACAAATGGGTTAACGTAGACCTGAAAACCTGAAATGGCCTGGTTACAGTGGTTGATCCAGTCTTCTCCTGAGCCAGACCTCTCATCTTCTATATGAATTGTTGGGAGAAGTCCCTGCTGTAAATGTGCCTGCTCCAACAGTTAATCCAAACAAAGGACCCACTTTGGGGTTAGAAAAGTTATTCTTGGGCTGCAAGAAACAGGCCATCATGTGCTGCCAGCCTTACCTCCTGATAATGAACCGAAAGACCAGAGTTGCTGTTTGAACCCAAAACATGTACCTTTTCTGCAACTCATTCTGTTTATACATACATACATATTATAGCTGTCAGTGATTCCAAAGAATATCTACCAAAACAGAGGGACCATGCTTTGTCCCCTGCAGCAGTCAATTCAGTGCCTGTTTCTCTTTTGGGTTCCTGGGACAAAGTGGGAGCGCAAAGACTCCACGGCAGCTCCTGCAACCGTCTGTTTGCTTTGATATGGGTTTCAGAGCAAACGCTCCTGGCATGAAAGTGGATTTACTCTCACTGAGGGGGAGTGCAGAGAGAAGAGTGTCTCCGATAGTGTGGTTGCAGGTTTCAATGTTTCCTCCAGCTCCCCCCTCCTACCCCATTATGTGAGAGAAAATGTCTTTCGTGCTGCTGTAATAGCTGGTCTATGTGTAGATATCTGCATGTTAGTTGTTTTGGGGTGAATGTAAGGAAGCCAAATTAATTAATGTGTGTCAGTCAGGAGGATAAAAATAGCTTCAACCCTCACTGTTTCCTGTAGATATAGTGCTTAGAAATATGGTGACTCAAGCATCTCGCATCCCCTCAATTAGAGGGAAGATATCAGTCATCTGTCTCCCAGTTGGATAATAGTACCATTATGTGAAGACAAAAGAATTGAAATGTTCCCTCTTTGACGTCTGTAATGTGTTAAATCATGAATGCTCTCGCTGGCTGCTTTCATAATGTTGCTAGCTTTCATTTGTTTCCTCCAGACATGTGTCAAGCCTTTGCAAAGTTATCCATCATCCTACCGAACCCTTGATTTGGACAATTTGGACTATAAGGTCACACCAAGCAAAATGCAGAATGTTGTCCAGTTCGTCACTGTGAAATAAGAAATAGTTATCCTATCAGTTTACTCCAAAATCAGTGTAAATGTAAATAAATGTTTATGAAAATGACTGAAAATGCAGATAATTTATGGCAGTTTTGGAATTGTAAAATCTACACAAAATATAGTGTTAAGACAACGTTGCATACAGTTATATTCTCTTGACTCAGTTAACGTGACATTTCCATCTAAAAATGTTGTCCCTTCCTGCTGAGAGCAGGGTGCTAATCGACCATAAAAACAAGTACATTTCTATGATTTTAGGTCTATGCTAAGAAGAATGCTGTAAAAGAGCTCTGTAGTGTTCTGTCACCATTTCACCACAGTCACATCATTAGCTTAACTAGTCATTTGCCCCTGGGGGGATCTCTTTTGTATAGATGTGTAGGCTAATTAAACTGCAAAAACAATAACTTTTAATGTGGACAGATGATGATCCGTTGTAATGTTTTCAAGGGGTTGGGAGGCAGGCAGCATCAGACACTGGCTAGTCATTTGGAGAGAGATGTTGATTTGGAGACAAAAGCAGGATTTTGCTTGCTCGGAGGCTTGATCTGCTTGAAGGATGTGTCTTTCTGTTGGTGTGTGTCAAAAATATGGGCTAATTTTTATATTGATGCAGGCATAGAGTTGTGATAGGCCCGCTTTGGCTCCAGTTTTATAATACATTTTCGAGCAGATTTAAAATGTTAGGCTGCAGCCAGAAGAAGGTTGGTTATGATTTTGTAACCCTGTAATTTGGTTCCATACATTTTCAGCTTGAAAGTGTGTTTACCTGAAACTTTGTCTTCTACTTCTCGCTCACATTAACTTGAGAAAGTCAATATTCCTCAGTGCTGAAACCCAATTCATATTGAATTTGTAATGCATGCAAGACTTAATCTTTCACTTGAATGATGCACCGATGTCGTTGATAAGATTTGCGCAAATGTCTGAGTTACTCTGACATACCTCAATTTAGGACTTAGTCTCTTGTCACATTTCATTCACAAAGTAATTTGCCACAAGCGTGATTCACCTTGAAGAAATGTTGGCAATGAGAAAACCTATTTGATTGTAACTGGATACCTTCAGAGGAAGAATATAGCTCATGATTGAGACAGTAGCGCATGAGGAAAGCTTTTGTGTTCAAGCAGTTTAGTCTTTGATGCCGAGATCGCAGACAAAATTACATGATCAATAGTTAGGGATTTGTAAGTTATTCATAGTGGAAGGTTATGTCAATGCATCTCTCTCTTCCCCATTCTTCCCCCTACTTCTCTTTGTATGTGATCTGACTGCTGATGGAATTGAGCTCGTCTAGCCTTGGGTGTTCTTGAGGGAATCCTCAAACTAGATGCCTATGCTTCTGTTAGAATGCGGCTGACTACTGCGGCATCCTAACTCATAAAACATGATGTGTGGGGTATTAGTGTGCAGTGTTGCAATTTCTTTCCAGTCATTTTAATGCACATTTTCTAATTGGGAAATATGGATGGAAAAGACAAGTCGACTTATATTAATAAAAAATATATAATTTTCTTTTGTTGGTCAGAGTAGATTAAACAAATAAGGGACTGAAATGCGTTAGTTTATTAAATAATGATGTTGCATGTTCGAAATTACGTTAAAACATACTGAAATTAAGAAGCTGTTAAGAAGATGTTTTCTGTCAATGATCTGTGCCTATAAATGTCCGCAGAGCTACTCAACTATCTTCTGCACCCCTGGGCTAGACATCCAAACTGATTCATGTTGTATTTCATGAGATGTTTCTAACATTGCCATAAAAATCCGTCGTTCAGATTAGCAAAATATAATTCTAGGAGACAGTTGAATAATAGTTTACTATGAGAAATGTTTCATTGGACTTTCAAGAACAACTCAAGGTAAGTGTCATTTCACCCAAATATGAATCCAGGACCAACTATTCTAGGACTAACCTTTCCTATGTAAAGTTGTAAGTTGCTTGGTTTTCTTTAATGTGAATGGGAACACACTAACTCATGTTGTTTTGGATGAATTGGACATTTTTTACACTCGAAATGCTTAACCTTCTTGCACAGACCATACACAGACATCTGATCACCTAGGCTGGACTGCAGCAGATTCCTACCCATCTTTGCACTCTTTTGATACCAACATTATTGAATGAGCTGTCATTGTTCATTCCTTGTTTTCACATTTAGTTAATGTTGTATGGTTGTTGTATGTTACTGCCATAAATTGAGAATCACTTCTCTTGAATAAAATCCATTCTGTCTGGGACACGTGCAAAGAATATTACTCAGTGACCAATTGACTCAACATTGGAGAATGGGACCTTTTCAAGAATTTGAGACAGATGAATGCCAATGAATTTGAAGAGGCAAATTGATGATGTAAACAACTTGTATGTCTGTAAATATGTCAAATTAACAGAATGTCAAAATGTGATGAGGAAGAGGCAGACAAGGGTATGGCTTATTCTTAACGATACTCTGTTTTTCTGCATGGGCAGTTACCATTTCATCTAAGGAAGGTATGGATAAAATAAAAAAAGATATTTTGTCAATGCATCTCTGGAATTCACAAGACTTTCACATTGCAAGATTTCCTCACATTCGTGGAAATATACATGCTAAATTACATACATTTTTTACTTATATATGAATGTAATGTTCCCATAAATTAATGATTTTCCCATTGATCTTGAGGACAATTAGTTATAAATGCCTCATGTTCTCAGTTGAACAATAAAGAACAGCTAGGCAAGCCTATTTCTGCCAGGCCGCAAGTAAAAGTGATTGTGGAGAACAAGGTTTGGGGTATGAAGAGAAGTGGCCAGTGCACTGTTCCAAAACTTAGTGCATCAAAAATGTAAATTTAACATGTTAAATTAAAAACCGATTGCGGCAAATGGGTATACAGTACCTAATACAATGACCATGAATGTACACAATTTTTTTCCCGATATTTTGGTTTCTCCCAAAATCATCGGTGATTACCCCTAATTATGTGAACTCAGTGTAGAATCCTGGAAAGCTGCTGTAGCTACCTTTTGAACAGCAAGATGTATGTTTGTGTCATTGTCTCTCAATCTCTCCATCTGTATCACTCTCTCAATTTCTCCATCTGTAACATTGTCTCTATAAATCTCTTTGTATGTATCAATCTCTTCGTCTGTATCACTCTCTCACTTTCTTCATCTGTATCACTCTCTCACTTTCTTCATCTGTATCACTCTCAATCTCTCAGTATGTATCACACTCTCTCAATCTCTTTGTAAGTATCACTCTCTCTCAATTTTCCATCTGTATCACCCCCTCTTAATCTCTCAGTATGTACAGTGGAGGAAAAAAATATTTGATCCACTGCTGATTTTGTACGTTTGCCCACTGACTGTGAAATTAACAGTGACAGACGAAATAAGAAAAGAAAATCCAGAAAATCACATTGTAGGATTTTTATTGAATTTATTTGCAAATTATGGTGGAAAATAAGTATTTGCTCACGTACACACAAGCAAGATTTCTGTCTCTCACAGACCTGTAACTTCTCCTTTAAGAGGCTCCTCTGTCCTCCACTCGTTACCTGTATTAATGGCACCTGTTTGAAATTGTTATCAGTATAAAAGACACCTGTCCACAACCTCAAACCGTCACACTACCAACTCCACTATGGCCAAGACCAAAGAGCTGTCAAAGGACACCAGAAACTAAATTGTAGACCTGCACCAGGCCGGGAAGACTGAATCTGCAATAGGTAAGCAGCTTGGTGTGAATAAATCAACTGTAGGAGCAATTATTAGGAAATGGAAGACATACAAGACCACTGATAATCTCCCTTGATCTGGGGCTCCAAGCAAGATCTCACCCCGTGGGGTCAAAATTATCACAAGAACGGTGAGCAAAAATCCCAGAACCACACGGGGGGACCTAGTGAATGACCTGCAGAGAGCTGGGACCAAAGTAACAAAGCCTACCATCAGTAACACACTACGCCGCCAGGGACTCAAATCCTGCAGTGCCAGACGTGTCCCCCTGCTAAAGCCAGTACATGTCCAGGCCCGTCTGAAGATCGCTAGATAGCATTTGGATGATCCAGAAGAAGATTGGGAGAATGTCATATGGTCAGATGAAACCAAAATAGAACTTTTTGGTAAAAACTCAACTTGTCGTGTTTGGAGGACAAAGAATGCTGAGTTGCATCCAAAGAACACCATACCTACTGTGAAGCATGGGGGTGGAAACATCATGCTTTGGGGCTGTTTTTCTGCAAAGGGGCCAGGACGACTGACCCGTGTAAAGGACAGAATGAATGGGGCCGTGTATCGTGAGATTTTTAGTGAAAACCTCCTTCCATCAGCTAGGGCATTGAAGATGAAACGTGGCATGGTCTTTCAGCATGACAATGATCCCAAACACACTGCCGAGGCAACGAAGGAGTGGCTTCGTAAGAAGCATTTCTTGGTCCTGGATTGGCCTAGCCAGTCTCCAGATCTCAACCCCATAGAAAATCTTTGGAGGGAGTTGAAAGTCTGTGTTGCCCAGCAAAAATTGATTCTTTCTTTTTATGCATCGATGCAGAATCGTTCACATCAGCATCGCGATGCCTCTTAAAAACGGTTATATTCCCCAGCTCTACACTAGGATCTCCTCAGTGTCGATGATTGTTTGACAATGTTTGAACGAAGAATTGGATTCTGTCAAATAGAATTACCATTAAAATCATTAAAATCAATCATTTCCTTGTCAGTGGGCAAACGTACAAAATCAGCAGGGGATCAAGTAATGTTTTCCTCCACTGTATCATTCTCTCTCAATCTCTTTCTCTCTCTCTCAATATCTCTGTCTATATCACTGTCCCTCTTAATCTCTGTCTGTATCTCACTCTCGTAATCTCTCTGTCTGTATTGCTGGCTCTCTCAATCTCTTTCTTTATCTGTTTTTCTCAATCTCTCCATCTGTATCACTGCCTCTTTCAATCTCTGTATCAGTTTCTGTCGATCTCCATCTGTATCACTGTCTCTCTCAATCTCTCTCTGTCTCTCTACCTTTCTTTCTCAATCTCTTCGTATGTCTCTCTACCTGCCTGTCTGTAACTAACATTACAGGTACCATTGCTCAAAATACGTCCTGTTTCACTCAGACTGAATGTGGTGTATTCAGATATAAAAAAAAATATATATATATTAATTATCTGATGTTTTTTCTGCCATTTTGAATGAAGAAAACGCACATTTCTCAAAAGATGATCATGACTTTTAGAAAGCTCTTCAGATTATTTCTATTTCCTCTCACTCTTCATGCTGACATTCTAAATTTTACATTTGTACATCAGACTACAGAGGTAGAATGAAGAACCGCAGACCTAGTGTAAAAATAGTTACCTAGGTTAAAATAGTTACCGTATTTTCTAATACACAATGTAATTGTTTTTGTAATTGTTTTTGTCCGCCAAATTATATAAGATTTTTTTTTGTACTTTTTTTTTGTACTTTATCCTAGTGGATTTGGTGAATTTCCAATGTTTAGCTGTGTGTTATTATAAATAAATCTGTTGTGAAAGTCATTAAAATATTTAAAATAGCATTTTAACTCAGTCTGCTCTCTCTGTAGTTGTGTTATTTAGAGCCAGTCCGTTGTGTCTGCTTCCATCTACCTCAATTGATTATTTTCTGCAGATATTAGCTTTAATTATACAACCAAAGGCTGCAACGTGAGCCAATCTTATTAAGCTCTTAACTGAGGAGTAACAGCAGAACTCTACACACGTTGGTTATAAATAATTGAATGAGATTTTAAACCCCCAATTAAGTCAAGCAGCAGGGAGAGGAAATCCCTTGGTGGTGGGTTCATTAGTAATAATGGGTGACATTTTCACCATTACATAAAAAAAGACATTAGCCCTAAAGCCCTTATAGATGTCAATGGTGACCACAATTACCAACAAGGCATTTCATTCAATTTTGCAATGAGAGGGTCATGACAGACATTTACAGGAGGTGGAAATGTTGGGAGTACCAGAGTATGATGAATGTAGTCTACCCATTTAAAAAGTGTTGAAAAGTTAAATCCCTGTTTTCCAAAGGGATGTAGTGCCAAAAAAGCTCTGCATTATGACCTGGCGAAGTCACAGGTACAATATGGCCAATGACAATACAACTAACTCTTCTGATTGCATTTAAGTCAATTTCTACATGTTTAAACAACATCTGAGCTTTCTTTCCTCAAATTCCTAGAACTGTCTCCAGGATCTCCAGTGACTTGACTGTAAAGCTGGGTTAGTGGTTAGTCTCATCCACCAGGAAATAGGTGCGGTCTAGAGAGAGGTGGAGTGGGCTTGCCAAAGCCCTGCTGAGTCTCTGTTCAGGGGCAAAGTCCATGGTAGGTGTGATATTTTTGAAAGCCCCTGCCACACATCCACCTGTTGCCTGACTATGGTGGAGAGGGCCAGCTTGAGGTTGAGTACTTGCTAAGGATGATGAAACATTGATGTAAGAAGCACCGAACATTACATTTGTGTGGGAGATGAACACCTGTCAAGATAATGAGTGTTTCTATTTGCTACTTCATGAGTCATGGAATACTGTTGAATAGGGCTGTATACACTACAATGATTTACTACTATTGACACCTTCCTCCTGGTTGGCAAACTATAAAGTTGCATTGTAATGACTAGGGAAATTACACAATTGAATAACAGCCTGATAAAGTAACGCGTGAGATATTCATTCTATTACATTGTAGTAGTGTAAGTGTAAGTTTCCCTGGCTAGGCATATGTGAGTTAGCCATTTGCCTCTCGTGATTTGTCATACATTCAGCACCGAAGAACATAGCATTAGTAAGAGTGTGACTTTAGTGTGACCATTTGAAGGAATTTGCAAAAACCACAACATTTTAAATGTTTTGCAAACATGTAAATAACACAAAAGTATTTTTATATTTGGGGAGACACTTGTTTGACCCTATAAAAAGCATAGGCCAACTAAACAAATAAGTTACTTTTGGTTGCAAATTAAGTTTAACCCACAGCTGGACATGCAGTGAATATTTCCTTTCACTTTGTTTGTGTACCAATTAAGCCATTGATAAATAGAAGGGGGTTGAAAATCCCTGTGGAATGGGAACAATATAATGGTACCTTTTAAAAAAACGAAATTCCAGTCTAGTAGTAGTATATCATTTAACAAAGTTTTATCTCTAGGCATTGTTATTATTTTCTGTATAACAGAATCTGACACCATAGCGTCTAGAGTACAAAAACCAAGTGAAGGAAGTCAACATATACATGTGGGATGTATACGTTATACCAGTTATTTTACACATCGTTAACTCCATTGTTGAAAAATATTTATTTGGGGTCTTTTAAACACCAAAATAATGGGTTGCACAAGTGGTCATATCTTATCAACAATAACTTCCATATTAGTCGTCATAAGTCATAAAAATGTAATGAGTTGAATGCAGTGTCCACCCAGTGTTTAACATGACATCAGGCTAAATACACCTGTCCCACAGTTGGTTAGTACAATTCATAACATAAATTACATCATGGAGGCATAGGAACAAATCCGTTATGGCAAAATATATCCTGGCCGAGAAGGGGACCAGTCAGTTAACTCTCAAGTTGCTACCTGCATCATTTGCCCTGGTGTTTCACAAAAGTGTGCTTGATGGGAGAGTGGCTTCAAATCTCAGCAAGTGGGACACTCATTCGTTCAATTGAAAGAAGATTTTGTTTTCTGATGATACAAAAACAAAACAGCTTTTTTGTGTTATGGCCTGGAAAGCATATAGATGGCAAATCCTGTAAAAAAAAAACTTGAACTAGAACTTGGGAGAAGATTGTTATAACAGCAAGACTGCCATAAATTGCCATAACACAAAAAAGCTTTGTTTTTGTATCATCAAACATACAGCCAAAGCCACAATGGAGTGGTTAAAAAATATAAAGAAACTCAATTAAATTGAGAATAATATGGTTACAGTTGGAAATGACTGTTTACCCTAGAAAACCATCTAACTTAATAGATCTTAAGCATTTTTACAAAGATACATTTGCTTTGTCCAAATGTGCCAAGCTGGTTGAGACTCCAAATAGACTGATGGCTGTAATTGGTGCCAAAAGTTTCTCTAACAATATTATTTAAATAGGGTTGATTATGCAATCAATGATGATCTGTTTTGTATTTGTATTACTTTAAACCAAATTCATCACAAAGGGATAGTTTTTTTAGATAGATTTTTCCTTCATGGTTCTATCTCCTATTGGTCACATTATTCTGTTGACTAATGAAAAATCTTTGACACTTCTGTTGTGCTAGCGTTGTAAATTAGTTTGTTGCATTCATTGCTGCAGGTAGTTATCACCCCCCTATTTCCAATAAGACATTTCAACAATAAGATGGGGTTATTATATTATCATTTAGTGGGTTTTTCCTGGAATTAATTATTGACATGAATCAAGTTAACGGAGGTATACAAGAACATATTGTCCAGTTAAACATATTTTTTTTTATCAAGTATCAATTTCTAAACAATTGTATGTATTTTTTGTTTATTACCTATCTGGTTCTGTTACTGAACCCCCAATTTAGTTTCACGCAAGTAATTACCTACCATAATGTAAAACTGGGATTTCTCTTCCCTGCTATGTCCCTTGTTTGGCTCTGTAAATAGACTTTCTTCTGTTTATCACTTTTTAATTAATCATCATCATCATCATCGTGCTTAACAACAATAACCATATCTACTGACCTGACAATGGCCCTCTATGAAATTCTGACTCCTACTATCTATCTCATAATATGTATTCAGTACTTTTTGTCTGTAACAGATCAACTCAGAGTGCTGGTTACACTTGTCACTATAATCACCTATATATATCCTCTCTCACTGATGGTCAATAATCTATTCAGCCAAAATAGTCTGATTTTACTCAATTCCAGTGAATCTTGATAATCTTTAACATATTTTATATTGAGTGCTATCTGATGGTCTTGACTTAGTTTGCTATTATTGTTCCATGCTTTCAACACCTACATCCACTGAACTCAGTCCACTGAACTCAGAACCCAAACCAAAATATATGCAATTATTCACAGAAGCCAAAGTAAAAATCTGTTTATTTCGTAAAAAAAAAAAAATTAGTACACACCGGGGGGCTGTGCTCTGTTTTTCTTTCTTACTCCAAATTAACAATCTCAACATTTTTACGTACCTTGCAATAAAAATACAGCAAAAGCAACAGTGCGTCGTTGGAACACATTCAAACAAAGCGGAGCTAGAACCGGTATCTGGCTTCATGCCAGAATGTTTAAAAAAACAAACAAAGTATCAGTCTTTTTTTTTTATGCACCTTTTAATTTATTACTCCATGTGGTATACCATGTGTATATTACTCTACAGTGTCTTTAACTTGCATATTCCATTAACCTGCTCCCCAGAGGAACTATTTTCTTACATTTCACAGTCCATGCTTATTTTTCCCACAAAGAAGATCCCAGAAAACTGAAATAACCACGTCTGGCTTGTTGCCTTATCATTTCTACACCTCAGTGCCTTCTTCCTAGAGGATACCAGTTGGGTTATTTCAATATTCTCATTTCAAATGTTTGCAGATTGTAGTAAGATGTTATCAAATGTTACAATTATTTTGCAAGGAGTGATCAAGTCCTGTCGGTGTATATTTATGTGTTAGTATAAAGGTTAAGTGATGTTGACTTTGAACATAATAGCTGAAGAAACTGTATTTTGTTCCGTTTTTAATTAATTCCAAATAGTCTATGAATTAGTGTAACAAATAAATGTAACAAATTATCAGAGTAGTGCAATTAGAATACAAAGATAAAAGTTATCCGCTGATTCAAGATGTTTGCAAGACCAAAGATGCAAGCAGAAGTGACAGAAAGAGCTTTACCAAACCCCACTCTAGTTGAAATCCTAAAATTATTGTTGTGGGAGTTGGTTAACTAACCTAAAGAAAACAAAACTCGGATCTCATATGGCAAAGTGATTTCTCATTTAAACCTTTCAGAAACCGCTGTTAACGATTTACATTCCAGTGATAGTCTACTAGGACAAAATTGAAGTGCATAGGTATTAATATCTATACTGAATGATGAAGAATCTGCATTCATAGAAAAATAAGGACACTTTTTTGGGACACTAAGGACTTCAGAGATGTAATTTACTTTATTTTACGTACAAGGAAGGAAAACCTGGTTGTTAGGCAAGTTTCTTTATCCAGTATAGGGTTAGTCTCTATACTGGTTAGCTTTCTAACTACTGCCTTGCTGTGTTTACTAGTACAGCTCTGATCTAGGGAAAACGCTACTTAACGTTGTGCCACGGTTTGCACTGCATTGTAATTCACCTTTAATAATGTGTAATTAGTGATAACACATGTTACACGTGTTAGACTTTTTATGCAATCATTGCATTCACCTTATTCACCTAATTTATATCCAGTTACTATTTAAGTAGTTAAAATCTAAGATTTGTGTTTCTTGCTAAAACAGTGAACAAACAATCCGGAATTACTATTAACGAAATTTAGCATAGATCAATGGTTACACGTGTTACAATTTTTATGCAATCATTGCATTCCAATGGTGATTCTATGTTGTATGATCTTCAGAGCTATCATTATGACACCTGGCTTTTTCATGTTACAGTATCCTGACTGGGATGCAAAGGGGCCAGCAGGAACATTCTGTATCACGAAACATTGTTTTTGCTTGTTGAGTACTACTGTAGACAGGGTTTTTTAGGGAAGATCTTGTAGAATGGCTAGACCAGAGGTCGGCAACCCGCGGCTCCGGAGACGCATGCAGCTCTTTTCTTGAAGTTTGAAGTGATACTTTGTGCGTCACACCCTATTATGTCGCTGTCAAGTGTGTGGTCAGTCATCTCTTGCTTTCCAGCCCTGGGTAAAGCAACAATGGAAAATTAAAAAAGGGAAAAGTCAAGGAGGAAAATAGAGAGATTAACAAACATGGGGAGGACCCATATAGCTAACCTGCTAACTGCATTTTTTTATTTAATTAACCTCAATAGGCTTACAAATGCCAGTTTATATTTTCTTTTAATTTGGTATTGATATAACATGAATAAAATGTCAAGAATTGTCTCTAATCTTGTTCTATAATTTCATGAATGAAACAAACTATAGTTTTTAAATATATGTAGTATAACTATATATAAAACTATATAAGCATTGACATCGAGCTTTTGCGGCTCCAGACAAATTTTATTTGGTGGCAAATAAAAGAAAATGGCTCTTTGGATAGAAAAGGTTGCTTACCCCTGGGCTAGACCATTGGCTATTGATTCAAAGGAAGTTTGCCTAAATGGAGTTCCTAAACAGTCATAGATGTCTTACACATTTGATTTGATACAGACACACACGCGCACACACACCAAGAGTTGTTTTGACCCGGACTTTAACTGGCCTCTGTTAGCACAGTTGTAGACTCAGAGCTCCACTGGCCCTGTCTTTGAATGTTTACATTACGTTGGATACTCATTAACCAAGCCCAAAAACATTAAAGTAAAGCTGTTCATTGCAACATAATCAAAGTATCCTACATCTCTGATTTGGAGTTGCTACTTTTGTAGTTTGCTGGCCTGCACACATAGCACAACACGTGCCAGTCAGTTGATTGCAGAGCAGGTGTCTCATGAGTATCCTATAGGTTGCGACTTTGTTTTTTACATTCTCAGCATGTTATAGGCCTACGACCCTGCATGGAAATCTGTGAGGCTTTAGCGTAACATAGTGGAAAAACTGCTAGATAACTCGGAGAGATCCCTGCTACTATGTTGGAGTAGCGTTTTGGAGTCTATTTTTCCTCTGATCCACGTTTAGGATGCTACATTTGTTTTTTACCTCTGTCTTGGTCGTGTAAACTGTTTGGCAGCTTACCTTTATGTCCTAACTCCATTTCTGTGGATCTTGTCTTAGTTGTTTTTAGCCAGATTACCCCCATATAATGCCAACGACACTTGCATCTGTCAGTCCCTTCTTCATCTAGTTAACTTTGCCACATTTCCAATAATATTCATAAAGCCTGGCCTCCCTTCCTAACCGCAGAGTTTATCTTGAAGGCACCCCTGGTGTGCTGAAATTTCACTTCGGCACAGAAAATGTCTTCACTCTCGACACAATCACATTTGTTTTCTTGGTTTGTGTTTCCCTCCTTCCCCTAGACACCCCGACACGAAGTGCTTTTGTTCCGCACCATTACTCCCTACGAGGAGCCGTGATTCGTCTCCATCTGCTGTTCCATTCACACTCTGCTAGCTCTCAGTTCCCAGAGACACGGCCGCCGCCTCATTGATATGGAATCAAACCGTCAGTGACACACGTTGTCAATACCAGCTCCTCTGTGCTTCCGTCTGCTAGTCATTCAGTCAGTCAGTGTATTTCCGGACCCTCACCAAAAATGTTTAACCCATAAATATAATGAGATCAGTACTACCTTTGAGCACTTTAAGCATTTTTGCCCTTTCAGATGCATGCAAAGACTTTTCTTAAAAACAGAATTGTCTAAAGCCAGTACTTTCTGGAATCCATTGTGAAACTATGTGTCTGATGGTCCAATTTACAATATTACTTTGAACGTTTGTATCTTTTTATTTTATTTGTCTATTCTTAATCTTTCATCTCAAAAAATGGAAATACGTAGTAAGGCTTTCTGAATTGGCTTTCTTACAAGCCTATGATTGTTCAAGATTATATACTTCTTATATACTCAATATATAATAATTTAATATATTCAAAAAGTGTCCTCCCCTAATGGGTAAGACCCTGTTTGGGATAAGTCAGGGTTTAGGCAGTGAAGCTCTTTATCTACTCATGAATACCATAGTCTCTGGGTGCATACTACTGGGAGTATCACGAGCCAATGTTAACTTGCGTTGGGGCTAAGCCTGAAAGGATGAGGGATCAGCCAGCATGTTGCATTGTCTATTCCTCTAGGTGAGCCTGGTCTTCATGTATCATTATCCTACTCTCCCAGGCATTGCAACTATCAGCAGACAAAACCCAGACTCTGCAGTGAAGGCCCAGAGGAAGACCGATCCGTTATATGTAATTTTAGAGGTTACATGCTGAGTGCCCTGAACTGGATATGAATCCACGTTTAATACCAGAGGAGACCACTTCACTGCATGCGTTTATTTTCATTTTTTTTTTTTTTACAACCATGTTTACAAAAAAGTTGGGGCGCTGCATAATCTGTAAAGAAAAACAGAATGCGATGATGTGTGTGGTTGTCATGGTTTGTCACTGCCTATGCCATGCCTTTTGTTGTATGTCTATATTCTATGCATGTCTGTTCTAGTTTATTTGTTTCTATGTTCAGTTTGTTTGCTTCGTTTAGTCCCCATTTAAGTGCCTCCTGCCTCAGTGTTTCTGGTTGGTCAATAATGTTGTAATGTTCCTTGAACATCATTTCTTGTCTCGTTTTCTTTTTGCAAGTCTTTATTTGAAGACCTTTTTTTTACCTTTTTACCTCTGCACCCTGCATCCTGGCAATTTGTGACACAAGTCCTTTAAACCCTTATTTAAATTCAAAATTGTATCAAGACAACATATAAAATGTTGAAACTGAGCCATTTCATTGTTTCTTGAGAAATATATGAGTTAGGGATTCTGGTATCAAATTAATAGGAACGTGTTTTTCCAAAAACAATCACTTTTCTCAGTTTCAGTATTTGATACGTTGTCTTTGTCCTATTTTCAATTATATATAGGAAAAACTATTTGCAGATCATTGCATTCTGTTTTTATTTGCATTCTATTTTTCTTTATTTGTTCTTTACATTTTACGCAGCAGAATCAGCATCATTGCACTCTGTTTTTATTAGCATTTTACATAATTTTTGGGAAATGGGGTTGTTGTTTTTTTTAAGATTGTGGTTTCCATATTTATTTAGGTTACATCAGACGTTTTCATGTTTATCTAATGTACACTGAGATGCAAATGAAAATGTCCCCAGACACGTTAGCTGCTGTTGCTAGGTTTTATTTTTCTGCAGAGTCCATATACTTTATGTTTTCTTTTCCTGTGCAGGACTTTCTGTACAGCGAGCGGGTGTCCAGGATGGTCCAAAGTGGCGGCTGCTCAGCCAGTGATTTCCGTGATGTCTTTAAGAAAAACATTGAGAGGCGGGTGCGCAGCTTGCCTGAAATTGACGGCCTCAGCAAAGAGACCGTGCTGAGCTCCTGGATCGCCAAGTACGACGCCATCTACAGGGGGGATGAGGACCTGCGGCGCCAACCGCAGAGAATGCACCTCAGTGCCGTGTCCGAGTTGATTCTCAGCAAGGAGCAGCTGTACGAGATGTTCCAGCAGATTCTGGGCATTAAGAAGTTTGAGCACCAGCTGTTGTACAATGCCTGTCAGGTGAGCATTGGACTATAAATGTTTGCAAAACACACACACTTTTTTTTCTTTTCACAATGTTCCTTTCCATAGGGGATTTTCAGATCCACTTCATATGTGGTCTGTCTTTTATGTAGGCTTTCACTTCTCGCCATTTTGATTACTGTGTAAATATATCTAGGACAAGATGAACGTTCTACACATTTCTCAAACTGTAAAGGCAGGGAGAGTCTACAGCCGTCGCCAGAAGTTTTGAGAATGACACAAAGTATTGGTTTACAAAAAGTTTGCTGCTGCAGTGTTTTTAGATCTTTTTGTCAGGTGTTACTATGTTATATTGTATACAATCACAAGCATTTCATAAATGTCAAAGGATATCATTGACAATTACATTAAGCACATGCAGTGAGTCAATATTTGCATTGTTGACCCTTCTTCTTCAAGACCTCTGCAATTCGCCCTGGCATGCTGTCAATTATCTTCTGGGCCACATCCTGACCGATGACAGCCCATTCTTGCATATTCTATGCTTGGGGTTTATCAGAATTAGTAGGTTTATGTTTGTCCACCTGTCTCTTGAGGATTCACTGCAAGTTCTCAATGGATTAAGGTCTGGGGAGTTTCCTGGCCATGGACCCAAAATTTCGATGTTTTGTTCTCTGAGCCACTTTATCACTTTTGCCTTATTGCAAGGTGCTCCATCATGCTGAAAAAGGCATTGTTCGTCACCAAACTGTTGTTGCATGGTTGGGAGGGCTGTGTTCTTAGGCACAATTGTGATTGAGCCCACTCCCTTGGCTGAGAAGCAACCCCACACATGAATGAACTGTTGGCATAACACAGGACTGATGGTAGTGCTCACCTTTTCACCCCCGGACAAGCGGTTTTCCGGATGCCCCAAACAATCTGAAAGGGGATTCATCAGAGAAAATGAATTTACCCAAGTCCTCAGCAGTCCCTGTACCTTTTGCAGAGAATCAGTCTGTCACTGATGTTTTCCTTGCTTATTTGCTGCCCTTCTTGACACCAGGGCATCCTCCAAAAGTATTCACCTAGCTGTGCGCACACCAGCCTGCTGCCATTCCTAATCAAGCTCTGCACTGGTGGTGCCCCGACCCTGCAGCTGAATCAACTTTAGGAGACGGTCCTGGCTTGCTGTAAATTCTAGGGCGCCCTGAAGCCTTCTTCCCAACAATTAAACCTTTCTCCATAAAGTTCTTGATGATCCGATAAATGGTAGATTTAGGTGCAATCTTACTAGCCTCGCCTGTGAAGCCCTTTTTGTGTAAAGCAATGATGACTGCACATGTTTCCTTGCTGGAACAACAATGATTTCAAGCACCAGACTCCTTTTAAAACTTCCAGTCTGGTATTCTAACTCAATCAGCATGACAGAGCATCTCCAGCCTTGTACTCGTCAACACTCTCACATGTGATGTGACATGATGTCAACTGGTTCTTTTGTGCAGAGCTAAAATGCTGTGCCAATGTTTTGGGGGGGTTTAAGTTAATTTTCATAGCAAAGAGGGACTTTGCAATAAATTGCAATTAATCGTATCACTCTTCATGACATTCTGGAGTATATGCAAATTGCCATCAGAAAAACTGAGGCAGCAGACTTTGTAAAAATGTATATTTGTGTCATCCTCAAAACATTTGTCCACAGCTGTAGACAAAACAGACCTTATTTAAAGTAAGGTATTTTTTTCCCTACAGGAAATGTATTGAGAAATAACCCAAAGTTCCCCTTTTAAAGTTTGCGGCAAGGTGTTTGACTCATTTAACATTTTTCTCAATAGGCTACCTGCATCTGATCATTAGGCTACCTAATTAGCAACAGTGGTGCTTTTTATTCAGCGGTGCTGAATTCACGCCCTGCCTCCATTCTGTATTACCTAGAGTATAATAATAATAAAATAATGCAAACACATACTTGCAGAGAGCGGACGAGACCTATAGGTGCTGCAATGTTGTTCGATGTTGTGGGCAGCGTATGTCAAACTGTCGAGTTATGACCACTTTCTTCTGTACACTGTTGATTCCCACTCCCAGTTCAGAGTTCTGTTGGCTAAATATTTATCAATTGTCATCAGTAATGCCAGTGATTATCAGGGCTGTTTGACAAAAAAGATTTACGTGCAAAAAAGGATTATATTCAGGTGAGCCAGCACAGGTTAAATATCCAAAGTACACTGCTCAAAATAATGAAGAGAACACTTCAATCACACATTCGGTCTTGGTGAACTAAATATATTAATTTTAAATTGGTTGAGAACAAAAGGACGTAAGACTACTAAGTTAAACCTGCAAACATTGCTGTGCAGCTAGTTCCTGCAGTATACGCCTATTGTTTTTGTTTGTTAACAGCAACTTTCAGGTCTCTGCTTTGACCGGGCTAAATGCTATGTTTTAAAGACAGAATGCAAGCTAGATAATGGTAGTTATACACAGACCAATGTTGCACACCTGGTTTGATTTTATTTATTTTTTCTGTTATTCAAACAGAACACCAATTATTTTTTATACCAGCAACGAGGGGTGATGGTCACAAGGGGAGGGGGAGCAATTGGGTGACTGTGTCTTTCTGTCGGCTTGAAACCATCATCTCCTCCGCTTCCGTTTCTTGTGTTGGACCCACACAGTGTAGCCGTGGCTGTGTCTTTAGTCTCCCGCTAAAGGGGGACCTCTGCCCTAGTTTAAGGTGTCTTGCTGACTGAGGCAGGTTTTCCCTTAGATGTTCCCTCCACATGTCTCTATTCATGTTGCACTTTATCCAGGCATGTTTCCCGATTAGGAGGATTCCTGTAACATGTCTCAGTCAGGCAGACTATACTGAGTTTTTTTGCACCTAAAGTGGTTAATTCAAGACATACACATTTCTAGGTCAACTTCATCTAATTTACCCAAAGCAACTGTAGGAAACCAGGTACTTTCTTTAAGCTACTTTTAATGTGATCACATGGTGGTTTACAAAGAAGAACCAGCCTGAAGGAAGTTCTCCCAAGAAAAGACACAGATTCTAAGTCACACACAAAGTTATTTGGCACAGTGCCCGCCCTCGACCTGTCTTGACCATTTAGAGGTAGTATGTGTAAATTTACAGAACAAAGTCTCTCAAGT
Organism: Novumbra hubbsi; assembly: GCA_016801125.1. Taxonomy (NCBI): domain Eukaryota; kingdom Metazoa; phylum Chordata; class Actinopteri; order Esociformes; family Umbridae; genus Novumbra; species Novumbra hubbsi. The sequence continues at coordinate 41,196 of JACXGK010001591.1, read as the reverse complement.
ATCTCTCTTAAAGCCACATACTCTATACAAAATGGAGAAAGTAAGGGCATGTAATCGATTTACAAAAATTTATGGATTGACCTATATGTTTACAAAAATATATATACATGCCAAAATGATGCAAATAACTATATTTGTGCATTTATCAATAGGGCATATAGATTGGCATAATAGAAATTATCCTCTTCACACCACACACAGTTTTTGAAGTTAGGCCACAAAATGTTTTGAATTTGTTGGGGTTTTGTAATGTCTTTTATTTGTCTCTCACATTGGATCTAACAGATTCTCAGGATGTTTTGTTGAATTTAGTTTTCCTCCACCAACAATTGTACCTAATTTTTTGTGAAAGTCAAACTGATAAAGAACAATGAATTTTTTCATAGTTTTTCGGATCATCTTTACTTAGTGTGAATAGGTTCTCCCACCGTCTCTGCTTTTTGGGTCCTTCCAAAAACATAACAAATGGGCAATCTTGTATATGAAATGTAGTAAGCAGCAGCTATATTAAACAATTAGAGACAAACATTATTCTATGAGTCTAATGTCCTGTCCGTAATAAACTTGAAGTCAGGTGTCGAAAACTAATCACAAATCTCTTTGAAGATTTATTTTAAGGTCAGGATCTAATTAGACATTTTAATCACCATGATCTCCCTTGCCATGGCAACTAAGGTAGGAGTGTCCTTCATATTTTACCAGGGGGTCCTCAATGTCCCCCAATATATTTTGGTTCAGGACTTCCGGTGACATAGTGTGCTTGGTTGTACACCCCAGCGTGTGGCTCTATATATCAAACCTCAACGACTTCAGCTACCATTTTTTTTCTTTACTTTTATTTTCGCAAATGTTTTTCTTAATTCATCATGCACTGATGTCTTTGGAGATGTCCATTTATAAGCCTACCAGGGAAAGAAGGACTCTGTTATGGTGCCCCATGGAGGGTGACTTTTCTATCACCATTCGCGAGGACACACACCTCGAGGAGAGGAGCATGTGAGAATCCTGTTCATTGACTATAGATCAGCATACACATCACAAGGTTTCAACACTCTGGACGAACCACTTTGTAACTGGAGCATGGACATTCCGACAGGCATACCTCTAGCTGTGTGGACTGGCAATAACTCCGCCTCCTCACAAGTCCTTAACACTGGGTGCCTCCATGGGTGTGTCCTTAGCTTTGATAAACAACTATGATGAATCATTCTACAGGAAGCTGGTAATGAATTGGTAGTGTATAGTGCCTGGACCTCTCAAAGTCAGTAAAACAGAGGGGTATGTATGACTAAGAACACTTTCTTATTTTCAGCACTGACTTGAATTTGAATGAACTGCGTTGCTTTTTGTTTACAAACGCTTGACCACTTGTTTATAAACGCTTGACCACTAGGCTGTTCATGGGTTTGTTATCTTTTTGTCTTTAATGTTTTTGCTTTTCTTTTTATTAATTCATGAAAGTCAAAAAGCAGATTGTTTAACTTTAAGGATTAAATATAGTTTTGGTGCAATTTCTATGGGTTGATCATGTGAACGGAGTGGTCCTTGGTGTGATTAGTGTGATCAGAGGATGTTGTTATTTGTGAACTGTGATCCATAAGGGGAGTATTAAAAATACATGCCATTGTTACATTCTGGTGTTTTACAGCCTCTTTTAACTCTAAACGGGGTCTCCAAGCACAGGAATATTTCTTGTGTAATTTAATGAGTATAGCATTTCTTCTCAGGATTATTGCAAAACAACAATGTAGTAATGCCTTTTTTGTATTGCGTCTTAAATTTATATTATTGCATTGTCACCCATTACAGCGATGTCCTGTGAATAACTCTTTCACAGAATTTTGATTTAAGCCTTTTCCTCTTTTCCAGTCCTAATGGATTTCTAAGCTAAACGTGTTCCCACATTTAATACTTTCAATGATTTCAACATATGAGCCCTCAGACAGCAAACCTTGGGTAATGACAATAAGCTCATCTCCATGGCAACCTTCTGCTCCCATTTTTTTCACTTTTACGTGTATTCAACTTTGGTTGCTGTCCATTCAGCAGCTCATGCAGAATTCTTGCTGGTTTGTGGTCCTCCTAAGCACTAACGCATGGTTGGGAGGACATGTCTCGCCTCTCTCGTGCTGCCCTGTGGCCAGTGCCATATGACCTCGTCTGTATAAAAGCCAACCACCTGACTTACCTTAACACGTCCTTGCCCCTGCGCCCCTACAGACACGAGGAGACGAAGGCAAAAGTTCGTAATGAATACCAAAAGGCGGGGTGAGAGGAGGAGCACGGGGGGAGAGGATGAGCACGGGGGGAGAGGAGGAGCTCGGGGGGAGAGTAGTGGCACGGGGGGAGAGGCCGACGCGTTAGGTGTGAGAAGAACTGTGACGGCGGAAGGAAAGGAGAGAGAGAGATGTGAGATGTTAATCATGATTTATTGCTTCGCGTTTCCACGGTTTTGTGGGCCTGCGTCGCCGTGGAGATGCAGCTGCGCGCGTGTGTCATTCGGTGGTTGTGTGTCTAAGCAGGGTAAAGTTGATGACGTTCAGCACATCATGCTCAGCCATCACGGCTATTTCTGGATCCATGCTCCGCATAGAGACCCATTGGTTAGGCTCTGCCAGCTATCGATCTGGCAACCCTACATTAACGTATGGAGACCGCACCAAAGAGGCGAGAGCTCTGTGGCCTGGAATGGGCGCACATTGTTGACCGTAAACTGATTGGGGATTTGACATGAGCGTGAGGGAATGTCTATACGTCCTATTAAATATCCACTTTTGACTGCCTTTAATTCCACCTCTTCATCTGTGTCTACCTTGCTCTGTCTATCGCACTCTCATGCATTCCTTCCATTCATTTTCACACTTATATTCACGACGCATTCATTTAGTATGCCTGTCTATCTAGTTGCACATGCTGGAGCTACACTAGAAGCCTTATAATATCCCTGTGTTGCGTTCCTCTGTCTCAGTTATAATCAAAAGCCAGTGTGGCAGGATAGTATGTCTATTTTTATTCTTCATAAAAGAACATGCCAGATATATTTTGCTGGACACAGCGTATGACAGTGAGTTGAATTGAACGAGAGGAGGGAGAGGGATGGAGAAACCAGTGGAGGAGATCGTACAGGTCTGCAGGTGGAGGAGTCCAGCTGCTCCTTGAGAGGAGCAACTGGCAGAGAGTGACAACAGGCGGACGTGTGTGTGTGTGATAGAGAGAACAAGAAAGGGAGTGTGTGAGTGTGGGTAAGCAGATAGCAGGACCATCTCTAATGATCCCATCCTGGCTTTCGGGTATGAAGGCCTCCACTGTCGTCTCTCATTAGCGCGCGAAGGCAGAGGTGAGAGGATGCGGGCGAGGGGGCGAGCTGGCAGGAGAGGCTAATAAATGATCACACGCCGCATGGCCCGGCCTTGGCTAGACATCTGCCACTGGTCAGCTCTCCGTCTCACTCCCTTTCTCTCACTCCTTACTCCTTTCCTACACCCTTTCCTTATTCTCTATCGCTTTTTCTCAGGGTTTCTTTCTCTGCATCTGATTTTCTTTCAGTTTCATCCAGATTATAATTGTATTTTCAGCTCTCACTCTTTCTTTCATGTCTCTATACAATGTTTCTCTCTCTGCTTCTTGGGCATCGGGAAGCTGCCCAGACATCATTTATGCACGCATAAGAGTGCTGTCATTTCCTGATTCTTTGGAATTTTTGGATAAACATAAACATTGTCCAACTGACTAAGCAAAACAAATGTTGACACATACAGAAGATGATGAAGAAAAATGCTTACCTTCAAACTAATAATTACTGGCTAATTATTTTCAGGGGGCACTGCATGTACGGTTCCCTGTATAAGAACAGAACAATCAATAAATGTCTGATGGCTTTGATTGAGAGCAACTGAATGACTAATACTGACTTACTGTAGGGGTGTGTGTTTGTGTGTGTGTTTTAGGGCTGCACAATATGGAAACTTTTTTTTATTGCATTATTTTTATAAATTATTTGCTAGACATTGTTATTGCAATTTGCAATTTGATAAAAAAAAAAAATAATGATGTGGTTTTGGGCTTGTCTTTGGCTAAATAATATGTGATTATTTCTTTGTCTCTTTTTATATCTATTTACGCTTGCAAAAGAAAGGATGTGTGTGGTGCAACAGTACCCTCTCAAAAATAAAAATATTGGGTAAAATATTCTAGGTAATGTTGGTTGTAAGCATTTTGTCTGCACATGTCAACTGAAAAAATACATACAATCCAATTTTTATGAGTTAAATTAATTTAGAAATGAGTAGGCTACCGCCTAAAATTCAATTCAGGATCATTTTGTAAGGACATTCTCTTTAGTGTTCTATGGGCAATTTGTCCACACTGTTTAGCCCTTAGGCGTACATACTTTATAGTATACATAGTTTATAATATGTATAGCCTATATTTTATGATTTATTTTTAATAACTTGCTAATCATTTGCTTTTCTGAATGTTTATATCCTGCACTAAGAATAATTTTATTAGGCCATGTTCTGCTCTAATCACTTGTGGATTATTGTTTTTAAGTAGGCCAATGTGTTCTAAAATCAACTACTGATAAATTGTATAGAAATGTGTGTCACATAATCATGTTCACCAGTAAAGATATTTATTTAGGTTTAAGTGTAAAATTTAATTCAAAAGCCAAAATTGTTGCTTTCTGTTGTTTTAAAATCACTATTTAAATATTATTTCGATTAATCCTGCAGCAGTGTGTGTGTTTGTGTTTCTGGCGGTTAGGGATTGAGAGGTGTTGTGCAAATCATCACTATTTCTTGACCAATACTCTACATCGAGACCTATCGATTAGGTTCTCCCTGCTATTGATCTGATTACAACCCTGTAGTAATGTAGGGAATGATATAGGCAGATAGCCACATTGGGAAGATCCCTGTGTCTGATATGGGTAGAGATGGGTGATTATAACCTGTTTATGGATTTGATGTGAGTGTGTGGAAATGTCTGTACCTCCTATTAAACATTTGTTTTGTTTGACTGACTTTTTTTAACATGTTCATTCATTTGGTATTCATTTGAAACTGAATTCTACTTTGGAGCATTATCTATTGATTTATGTATTTAAACATTTTTGACTGAACAGGATTGTTAATTTGTATTGCTTGACGGCCTTTATCAAATTTTTAGGTGTTAATATAAGATCTGTTGTGTGGCTTTGATTAAGAACTGCGTATGTCTTGTTGTCTTAGAAGTACGGCAAAATTAGAAAAGCAGCGTTGCAAGAGTAGATATCCTGACAATATACACAATCCCCAATGTTGGACAAAAGGCAGTAGATTGATTACAATGACTTATTAATGTGATTAAAATGAAACCGCAGGGTTCAAGCAAGTTGCTCTAAGGGAGAACATTTTGGCAGCTCAGTCAGTACCTATTTATGCAATACATCTTATCAGGGTGACATGATCATGACCTCCAAGGAGTGACTGAAACGTTATCACATTGTTTCGGTTCCCTCAGTGATTTTGGTAAAGAATTCCATATCCATTTATGTAGATCCCAATATGGAATGAGTATTTTAAGGCTGTCAAAGAGGTTCTGCCAGATAGGCTCGCAAGCTGACGAAAGCCCCCCAAACCAAAGAGACAAGTTGAGCTCTTCAAACTGATAACACAATGAGGAATGACAGTGAAGGCAGAGATACGCCTCCACATTTAACCCAGTTTTAAAAGTGATTCAACACTTCCTTTAAAGTCGCCCTTAGGTGAATGTGTGAGAAAATGTTGGCTCCACAAAATTCGGCGTTTCATTAAATCTGGGTTGTAGAGTAGTTACCTCACAAGGGGCAAAGTCCTAATGCCATTAAGCCTTAACGTCATAGATTTGGTAAATGGCACTTGTTTCTTATTCAGACACTAGTCATGAAGTGCTTGTGAAAGTGTTAAGAAAGTACTGTAAGCTCACTCCAAAGGGTGAATGGATGGAAGGTTACCATGGAGGTGATGACACGTGTTGCAAAGCATGAATGCACGTTTGTGGGGCTATTGTGGGGCCAGACGAGCTGTCAGTGGATGTTGCTAAACTGTTAGCAACAACACGTTGATGTCGGTTTCATGTGCACAGCGCTGCGATGAAACAACTTCTGTCAACGAGAAGCCAGCTTTCTTGATCGTTGTTTTATTACATCTCTAATTCACTCTAATTTAAGTTTTTATTACATCTCTAATTCACTCTTATTCAAGTCATACTTTCCATTAAAAAAACGTTTTTTACAACCTCAGGGGGCTTGTTGTCTATTGAATCCCTATCTTTCTGTCTGTGTCAATTTGCGAACCATTATTCAGAGTCATACACACCCCAGCCTGAGGATATACTATACATTCAGACAAAATGGCAATGTCTTCATAAACTCTTCCCTTTCTGTCTGAAGTTTATTTTTTTGCTGGGAGTGACCGATGCTAGCAACAACATGTAACTGAATTATATATAAATGTGTTCATCAAGGTGAACACCAGAGTGAATGCGCTCTACTTAAATCATAGGATAGTTTGGGTATTTCTAGCAGTAAGTAAATGTTAATAGGTATGGCTGAGTTTAAATGTAATTTAATTGGTAACAATACAACGTGTTCATCATAATTAGGCCATATCAATGGTTAGTAATAATCTAGCTGGCAAATTATTGTGATGCTAACATTTCCTAAATGGAGTAATAAGGCACCGACTCATTTGCTAGCTAGCCTCAAATGATTAACGAGGGCTGTTGATTATCTGACTTGTATGTCTAATTACAAATCAGGTGTGGATATAGATAAGGTAATTATTACTGATAGGTTCACAACAAATGGCTAATTTGTTTGCTAATGAGTCTGATTATGCCATGTCAACCATAATTAAATTGATAACTACTAGACATTCAAATTATAGAAACAAATCCAGCTACTGTTATAAATTGTGGTAGATCTCATTGCCCAGAGAAGTTATTATTCTAAAGAGTACCTGGTTAACATGGACTTGGTTAGCCCTGTTGATTAGGCACTAAGGCTGGCCTGGTGCTAGATGTTTAAGCGAAAACCGCTTGTCACAACATCAGAGATTTCTGCATGTACAGGCGGGCCAATTCTAATTAGTGCTTTTACAATTGTGCAATAGTCCCAAACTAGTCTGTTTGTAAACGCAGCAAAATGCATTTGATGAGGTGCAAAGGTCAGCCACCATATAGTAGCTATACTTCCAACGCAAATGTTGATGACCTGACACCATAACAGGCTAATTAGGGGTAAGAGATCCCTTGCTGGTGGACATGTGCTGTGACAGTCACCACATTAGGAGTTAATACATATTTTTTTACCCACACACTGTGTTGAGAGTTTTTTTTTGTCAAAGTAAAGTGTGACTGCTCATGACTTTGTGGGCTGATTCTGATGCTTGAACACATTGAGATACTTATAGCCAATTAGAACAGTAATGATTAGCCTCCCTGAGTAATCACCATATAAACTGGGGAGATTGCTGGAGCTGGCTTTTTGTCAGTTGGAGCACTAATTTGAATAATTGATGCCTATTCGTGCTCTAGAGGGCTTGTGGAAGGTTGTGGAGAGGTTGTATGAGGATGCATGAAGGTAGTTTAGTACAACAGCCGATGCATTCTTTTACTTTATTGAATTTTCAAAAATGCTGGTCTTGTTTGTCAACTAAGAGTATAGGTCTTGGTAAATGTAACCTTGATTTTAAATTATATAAATCATTGAATGTCAAATGTCTTGTGAACAAAACCTATGCCCTTTCCCTTTGATGTGCATGTATGCTTGCATTTTCGGAGAGGTTTTTGCCCTGGTTAAACATTAGGTTACCGTTTCCTGATTAGAACTGTCATGTGCTACTGACTACTCAACTGCTCGAAATGTCAAGCTCACCATACTGCAGGTGTTTCTGACAACATTATCAATGCAGTTTTTGTGTGTGGTCACAATCATAGTTATATATTTATTGTAGACTGACAAACAAAGGCTGACCCAAGACAATAATAAAACATTTATATATTCTCTAAAATACATAGAAGTTCTGCCATCAACCACAACACTTCATGCTAAAAACAGGGACACCCCCCCCCCCCCCCCCCCCCCCG
>JACXGK010001591.1:15798-32987 GCA_016801125.1 Novumbra hubbsi | reverse complement strand
TTTGGGGGCCAAATGAAAATACATGGTGAACCCCCGTGTCCTCGTTTGTTCATGTCTTATGTTTCTTTTAGCTGGACAATGTAGATGAGCAGGCAGCCCAAATACGTCGGGAGCTGGATGGAAGACTACAACTGGCAGAGAGGGTAGCCAGGGTAAGTCTCCATACTACTGTAACAAGGCTAAACTAACAACAGTGTCGTCTATGGACATTTAGAGCTACCAAGTTTTCAGCACCCCGTAAAGGAAAATTAAAGGAACATATTCTGAGACTGTAGTTACAAACTTGACTACACTTTCTCTTACACTAAATCCCTTTTAGGACAAGAAGTACCCCAAGTTTGTGTCCAAAGACATGGAGGGCATGTTCATCGAGGAGTTGCGCTCATCTGTCAACCTGCTCATGGCGAACCTGGAGAGCCTACCTGTAGCCAAGGGAGGCCCAGACTTCAAACAGAAGCTCAAACGCTCGTCAATGAACAACTCCTTCCTGGACATGGGCGATGAGACAGAATTCCTCTCCAAGTCTGATGTTGTACTCTCCTTCACCCTGGAGGTTTGTGATGTTTTTTGTGCGTGGAAGTTGTACCCTCAGGTTGCTCATGTTGAAGGTACTAAATGTATCATTATTCTGGTTGACTTTGTAAAGAAAGATTTATCTCTTTGAGTGTTATTTTGTCTACCTAGAGGCCAAACAAAAGAAACAAAGGCATCTCCTCTTTGACAGAATGTGTTTCTTTGTTTATGTTTGTGTGTATATGTATATGATGATTCGCTCTGTGATTGTGGGTTGGGATTCAGTGATAGACTGTGGACTGGACTTCCACAAACCAGTAGCTACTCACCTAATGCTGCCCTAAATATCTGCAAACTTCTGGAGATCTTCATGTCCTCTCTCTGTTACTGTTTGCAGATAGTGATAGTGGAAGTAGAGGGCCTGAAGTCGGTTGCTCCTAACAGGATTGTTTATTGCACCATGGAGGTGGAGGGGGGTGAGAAACTGCAGACAGACCAGGCTGAAGCCTCCAGACCACAGTAAGTCAACAACAACAAGGACATTGCAACAGGATTGGTTTACTGAACTATCTTTACAGCAATTCACAAAAGATAGTCATTTTTTCATATGTTTGAACAATACCAATCGCATGTTAGACAATCGTCTATGGTATTGGTGTTTTTTACTTATAGTAAACTATGTCATGAAAACTCCACCGAAACTCCAATGAAAACTCCACTCATTCAGGTCTGGAAGGAGATCCCAGGAAAGATTAATATGTTTTTAAAATTAAGAATTTATATTAAGTATTTGTTTGCATGGTATTTGTACTGCCAAAAATATTTAATGAAATGTGAGTAAAAAAAGTTGCAAGCAAAGTTTTGAGTAAGGAACAGAAGGGTTAAATTTAAGACCACTGCAAATTGACCCTTCTTTTCCTCACTCAAAACTTTCCTTTTAAATTTTTTAGGAAAGAAAAGAAAAAGATGCAGTGGTCTCTTCATGTTTTAGAGCTTTATGTTGATTACAGAAACTGTGCAAAGCTTGTGAATATGAATGTGCCATTCTACTGATTAACTGTCAATCTCTTTCATCTCCCGATATTAACCCTAAGGCCAAGTTCCAACTACATGAGCTAGCTTTAGCTAGCCTGTAGCTAAAGCCAACTATAAAACTGGTAATGGTATTGAAAATAAAAATTCCAAGATTCTCAAGGAAGGCAGTATTGCTAGATTTAGATTGATTTTGATATATATTAATATTAAAGAATAGGCAGGTTCAACGCCATTATAGTATAGAGCGGTAAGAATTAATTGAAATTTGAATTATTGATAATTATTGATAACTGAAAACTGATAATTTCCAAACTTTTGACTGGTACTGTAGCTCTAATAAAAAAAAGTTGTGATCGAAGAAATTGAAAGGCATGCTTTTTCTTTAGTAATCTGGATATACTGTACATATGAGTGTTTACAAACTTAAGCAGATGACAGGGGAACACATTTTGTGGTTATTTCCACACAAAAGCAACTACTGTAGGGGATACAAAGTGTCCTGCAGAATTCTTAGACCTTTTGGTAACAAAGCCACTATTATAATATCTTCCCTTTATTTATTCCCCTAGTTAATCTGATGAAGGAGCTTTGTAATCATTGTTCATGGCTTCCACGTATGACAAATTCCCTTCATCTGTCTACATGGGGAGGCCCGAGAACACAAATTAAATCAGACAGAAAGTTGTAGAAAAACCCTCAAAACACCCAGTATGAGAGGGTGTTTAGAAACTTTTAAAAGCTGAGATAAATCTGCCTGAAAGTGAACCCAAAGGAGTATTTTCCCAGATGGAGAATCATGGATATCACCTCAATGCCAAAAGATATTTCATAAGCAATAAGATTGTCTTTACTTTCATCATGACATCAACGTCAGGACCTGGACTTTGCTAAATGGCATGTCTTGATTGCTGTCTTTTTGTATGATAGTGCAATGTTAAATTGTGATTTGGATTCTCAGTTTCAACCAGTAAAATGCTTTAAAGTTCAGAATTGGTGGATGGACTAATGATTGACACCAGTGTTATTTAAGTTTGTGTATCTTATTCGTAACCTCTTAGATGTGGTGTTTCTGATTGCAATTGTGGGAAATGAGGATTCCTTGGAATTTGAATGTTTCTGCCACACTTAACAGTTAAGCCCTCAAGAAGAGGTTTGGGCGGTGGGGGAGTTTCACAGATTCTGTAACAAAATCTCCACGGTCTTGTCTGTGATCAGTTTGTTGGTGTTTTGATTGAGCCAGAACACCAGCTGGTTGCCCAATCCGTTAGAGAAGGGGGGACAGCACACATCCTTGTGGTGCTCAGTTCCTGCCCTGTGGTGCTTAGATTCGGCCTTGTGGTGAACAGTTTCAGGTTGGTGCTCCACCCATTACTTGTTGCATCCTGTTGGAATTCTGATTTCCAATGAGTTTAGTAAAGTACTAGAACACCCATCTTCTATGGAAGTCTGTGATCCGCTGAGTTTAGGACTGGACTAGACCACCATCTTCTATGAAAGTCTGTGATCCACTGAATTTAGGACTGTACTAGATGACCATCTCTATGGAAGTCTGATTCACTGAGTGTAGGCCAGTACAAGAGCACCATCTTCTATGGACGTCTGTGATCCACTGAGTTTAGGACAGTACAGGAACATGCTCACAAAATGTTTCCCATTAAGGCTATAGTACATCATCGCTGCTGCCTTCCCAGAACATTGTTTAATATTCTGAGTGAAGACTATTACAGCTGTGAGGTGTTATGTAATAGACTGGAGATTGAATGGTTGTGATGGCCCTGCAGTCTTCATTCATCTGAAAAAAGTGCTGGGTCACAGAAGGCCTTTCACAGCAGTGAGTTTTTCCTTATCTGTCACATTTGTCATTGTAGAGGTGGTTTGACAGCAAGGCACAAAGATACTGCAATTGTAGGTGGTGCTACATGAATTTGCTGTCTCCTGATCTCCTTGAGCAAGTTTCTAGTGCAAATTAGAACTTATTCGCCAGTCCCCACTTCCCTTGGTTGCGTCCGATGATGATATAAGGCTTGGCTTTGCCGCACAGAATATGGGGTATGAAAGGTGTGGCTTTAGGTGAAGTTCTGCTGCCGTATCCTTTAAAAACATTGTTGGATGTAGAAGCAGTTTTACCTAATTTAGCTAAGTATTTATCTTGCTTCAATTGAAAATATAAGAAGCTGTTCATATGATTCATCCACATGGCAGACGGATTCTGTAACAGTGTCTTTTGTGAGACTGCGCAGCATATTCCTATCACATCCCAGCACCGCTGTCATCCCAGAGCCCCCGGCAAAATGTAAATATCTGCTTTTGATGATTACTTTAGATAAGTGAGTCATTTCTTGATGTTATGTGTCTAGCCATTAATTTCAGTATGGTTATTAGACGTTTAGCAGGGACAAGAGTCTGGTTATGCAGTAAGACTGCGTTACCAGACTTTCGGTGGTAGGAAATTTGGTAGATTTCTTGTTCGGAGTACATGCCTTTATCTGTCACTACAATAATCGTCCTTTTAGAAACCAGAAAGTCACACAACTATAGTATTCTTAATCTTTCCCTATCATGACCTGAATAATGTTGTAGTACTCCACTGTTTGTGTTTGCTAAATCTATTGCACAGCCGTTAGACAGTGTTAATACGTTTTTTGAGCCCTTTTCTTAACTGTTGAAGCCTCTGCGTAGGCTAATAGCAAGGCATGAACTGGTTGTCATCATCTCACATCTCACATAAACAGATTTTGAGGGCAGTTACTTGACTGACAAACAGTGTATTAATCATCTTAAATATAGACAGACAGTACTTGTCCTTCAGCAGGGATGGGGAAAGACCTTGCTTCCCACACACTCAGTAGTCTCACTCTCTTTTCACTAAAGAAGTGGAATCAGTTTTTTGCTCCAGACGAGTCGTGCTTTGCTTCTAACCCCTTGTCAGATCAGATAATGTATATGAGACCGAAAAGGCCTGTAGCTACTGTAACATAGTTAACCTCCCTCCCTCGCTTTACAAATTTAACCATTAGCTTGTGGGCCTTTCAAAGACTGGCAAATAAAGACAGAACACTGGCTAAAATATGCTTCACCTCTGGTATTTTTGTAGTGTACTGTGATGCAAATAAAACAGGACTAACAATAGCCACTTCTTGTTTGAATTGGCCTTTGGCTTCACCTGCCTCTGTGAATAAACGGTTGATATTTCTATTGTCTCTCACAACTTTAGGGACAGACGGCATGATTGCATTCCACAGGTTGCCTTGGCAACTGTGGGTAAAAATGTGTTTGTTGGCTACACTGGATTCCTGCTGTCCTTGAGAAGTGATGGGGGGGTCGGTTAAGTGGGGGTCATTTCGCATTCTGTGGCCATATCTGTACACAGCTAAACATGCACAGCTGAAAACTTCTATCCCATTGGACATACTTTTAGACATACATTTAATATTTAGACCGAAGATGCTCATAAAGGATTCACTCATTTATAGGAGTCTTATTTTAGTCTTCAGTTTGTGAGCAAAAGGTGTTATTTGCAACACAAAAGGTGCATTGTGGTCATATGATCATCCACCTGAAATGTCTTTCCATCAGAAAAAATCACAAATAAGTAATTTCTTTGGAAGACAAAATAGGATGACAACTGGTTTTAGCCTATTAAAACCGAGATAGCAGTGAATACCCATCTTCAAATTACCTGGTGCAGACCCGGACCTCGTTGTGATTGGTATTGTTATTGACATGTCTTGGAAAGATTAAGGTCATTTTTTGGAAAGGTGGAGGTGGAGGAGCTTGGCAATTTCAACAAGTTAATCACGAAACCGAGAAGGTGCACCTTTAACATACTAGATAATAAAGGTATAATGGCCTTTTGAAATAGTTGTGCCTGATATTTTTACTGACTATTGTCTGTTTAATGAACAAAATCCTGTATAACGGTTAATACATGCTATTTACTTTATAGGTGTTCTTCTGCATTTCTTCATCATGGAACTCTGTCTTTCAGATGGGGCACACAGGGGGACTTCACAACAACTCATCCGTTGCCCACGGTCAAAGTGAAACTGTTCACAGAGAGCACGGGGGTACTGGCCCTGGAAGACAAGGAGCTGGGGAGGGTAAGAATTCAGCATTATCTATCCCTGTTGATAAAATCCACTATTAATATATACCGTCACTTCTATAATATATACCGCCACTATGAATATATACCGTTATATCAGTCACTGCAGAATTTGTCACTGTTTAAGGAAATTGCAATTGATGTCTACAATTTTTCATCAGTCTTTTTATTATTATTTTTATATATATAAACTTTTTATTAATATGCTTGTTAGACGTTGGCTGCAGCCCATTAATTAACCATTGTCATGGACATGCACTTGGAACAAACAGCCAGGTTGGGTGTGTTTGATTGTCAGGTTGGGTTTCTAAAGGCCAGTTCTAAACTTTTGTCCAATGAGCAAGCACATTCTGCTTACTCACAGGCTTCTGTTTTTCATTGTATGTGTTTTTTTTACCCCTTTTTTACTCTGTCACTACCTTCTCACCTCCTTTTTTCTCTTTCTTTTTATGTTTAACATTTTGTTATTTTAATGGACAAACAATCACTTCTTTTTTTATTTTGTTTTTAAACAAGGACATTTGTAAATCACCGCGCTGCAACTAGCAGTGAACTCGGGACAGTTGATTTCTAGACAAGTTTTCTAAAGAACATCCGTTGCCATCCTGGTTCTTGTTACACTGTTTGACCTGAATCTTACATGCTGGACTTCTCCAGCCTTCTTTCTCAACCGAGCTCACCGTTGCCCAAGCTACGAGTGCAACAAAGCAAGGCGACCAGTTTGGAATCCTCCCCCCCAAAAAAAATCTGGTTGTTGCTGATCTAAATGTGGGATTCAAACCCTGGTCTCTCAATGACCCAGCTAACTACCTGTCTTCCCTAACCTAATTGTGCATCTAACACCTCCTCACAAGTGTAGTAAAGGACGGACACGTCCGCACATAATAGTCGGCAACTGAAATAATTCTTAGCCTCTGACAGGATCTCTGTATCACTGTGAATACACCTGTTGAGTCTATATTCAGTTGGAGTTTGTATTGCTACAGCGTCTGTCTTTACCTGAATGAGTCTTCCTCAGACCCGAGCAACTGTTAGCTTTTCTTTGTCTTGCCCTAGACACCCATGGCTGTGTGATGTCCTTCATCTCTCTGTTCATATATCCGAGTCTGGAGACATGAGCATGTGTCACTCTGATATGCTGTGTGGTGTCTCTCATGTGCTGCCTATCTTCACGTTTATGCAGGCAGATTTTTTTCTTATTCTCTTTTTTTATTCTCTCTCCTGTGCTCTTTTTCACCTGCATCCTATTCTCTCCCATTCCCAGTTGATCCTGAACCCAACCACCAATGGACCCAAGCAGGCCGAGTTCCACAAGATGGTGGTGCCAAAGAACAGTCAGGATGCAGACCTTAAAATCAAACTTGCGGTCCGCATGGACAAACCCCCCAACATGAAGCACAGTGGGTGAGGACTCAACCACCCAGTTATACTGATGGTATTAACTATACTACCCAGTCATACCGATGGTATATACTACACTACCCAGTCATACTGCAGTTATAAGGGTGTGAATTAAACTACCTAGTCATGTAGGATATACTTTTCTGTATACGCTCCAACATGGGGCCAAGGTGACCAATAGCCTTTTTGTTTTAGCCTCGCATCACCAAGTGTTAAGAGTGCTGGGCACGTTCTCATTGCAACTTTAGGTGCCTTCAAGCTACTGTATGCGTGTTTAGTACCTGGTTCAGATGGCCTTACATACCAAACACAATACAAGGAAAGAATAGCAGTGCCCCCTAGCAGCGAGATAGAGGAGGTACAATGACTTGGAAGGAAATTAGTGTCTTAGGTTAAAGGAGCACTTCACCCTCTCAGCAGAAGTGTGGGTTGTGATGTGAACTCCTGGCTTGTCTTTTGGGTTTGGAGGGCATTATTTAAGGTACCATGCTTTATGTGTAGTTCATGTTGAGCTCCAGCAGAGGGCAGCCCCTTCATGTTTTTAACACCAATTGTGTTTCAGGCTGTCAGTTAAATCAGATTTCACCGTAAGACGGGTCTTAGCTGCCTAGAAGAAAGTCTAGCTCAGAGATCCTCATAACTTGCTGACCCAATCCTATGGCCTATGCTGCTTTTAAGCGGCACCTCCAGTTTGCTTTTCGGGATGGTGGATGGCTGTTACTATGTGGCATTTCAACAGATTGAAAATAATTCTAAAGGGATCTGTGTATTTTGTTGGATAACGGCCACCCACAGTCACAGCCAAGCCAGCTGGGAGGACTGACTGAGGTCTACAACCATGGCCCCACCTCCCTGATCAGTATTGTTGTGGGGTCACTTCATAATTATGGCTCTGCTCATTAGTGAGAAGACCCCGAGGTGCAGAGCGAAGGAGTGTGTCTGTTTGTACATGCGCGTGTGTGCCCTGGTGTCCTCTTTGTCACTCTATTGGTCAACTGAGATGGTCATTAACACTTTAAGGGGTGCTAGCCAATTAGGGGGAGCCTTTTACAATCCCACACACACACTGACAACAATGCGTAGCTATACAACCGTAAACCTACAGAGACACACTGCGTATGTGTCATAAAAAATCACTTACATACATTTCTAAATTACCCTGCTCAACAAAATCTAGGGAACATGAAATCATCACAGTACACCAAGTCAATTATCAATTTGTTATAAGCAAAGGAGATTTTGGTGCAAATGAAAGAGACAAATGAAACACCAAGACAACCCCCAAAAAGGGAATGGTTTTGCAGGTGGTGGCCACAGACTATTTCTCTCTCCTTATCCTTCTTGACAGATTTTTCTCTAGTTTTGTGTTTTGATAGTGTTGTTGACACTACTGGTATGAGGCAGTACCTGTAGGCCATTCAGGTTGCACAGGTAGTCCAGCTCCTCTTGTAGGGCACGTTTATATATGTGCCGTCACAACAGCATGGAGAAGATACCAGGAAACAGGCCGCTACACGAGGGGAGCTGGACCGAAGGAGTAGTAGGTCATCAACCCACCTGTATCTGCTCCTTTGTGCTAGGCATGAGGGCCAGACTTCCTCCTGGGACCTGTGCTCACAGCCCAGCACCATGCAGCTTGATTGGCTTTTGCCAGAGAACACCATAATTGGCAGGTCTGCCATTGGCACCCCGTTCACTTCACAGATGAGAGCAGGTTCACCCTGAGCACATGTGAAAGAGTCTGAAGACGCCATTGGTGTACGTTAGGATGCCATTGTCTGGCTCTCACGTTACCCAGACCCAAATCCTCTTGAGAACCTCTGGGACATTATGTATTTAAAATTTGTATTTAGCCCTCAATTGGTTTGTGATTTTGGTATCCATTGTGTTAAATAATTTTGTTCTGTACGAATTACACAATGTTGAGTAAAGATTTTGATCCTCAATACTTTTACTTCATCCTGAGTCCTGTGACTTTAGTAATCTGTTTGAGCAGCGCGTGATCACATTTACAAGCACATATTGTCAATGTAAACCCCCCTCACACACACCTGAAGACTGTTCATTCTAAAGAGGACATGAGAAAGTGATCATAGGAAAAGAGGGGGGTGCTGAGGGAGAGACAGTCTGAGAGGTTGGGTTTCAGGTTGATCTCCCCCATTAAAAGCAGCCATCTGTTGATGGGAGCCAAAACGCCAGAGAAGAGAAAAGGGAGCTCTCTCTCCAGAACACTGCAATCTGCCTCCACCAACCACCCTGCGAGAGAGGTGGGAGGGAGGCATGAATGAGGGAGGGGTAGAGTGAGGGACGGCGTGTTCAGTGTGTCCAACGAGAGAGAGAGAGAGCCTGAAATCTGCCACCAACTACGGAGAGAGGGAGACATTGGGGGACCACAAGGCAGCACCCACAACACAGCAGAGTTCTTCCTGCATCCAACTGAAACTTGTTTGTTTGTCGGGACTCAATACACTGTCCCCCTCTCCCACGCTCAACGTCCCAGTCCATTCCTCTCAATTATCCCTCTGTGCTCAGCGTCCCAGTCCGTTCCTCTGTCGTCCCACCATGTCATCCCTCCAAGCTCGGTGTCCCAGTTCGTTCCTCTCTGTCATCCCACCATGTCATCCCTCCAAGCTTAGCATTCCAGTCAGTTCCTCTCCGTCCTCCCATCATGTCATCTCTTCATACTCAGCTTCCCAGTCCCCTGGAACAAGTTATTTTTCTCCTCATCTTCCGCCTCTCTCTTTTCTCAGTGTGGGAAGGAGTGCCCCTCCCCCACAACTCCACACTCCTTTTATCTCCTTCCTTCATGCAGGCCTGTACGCCCTCTAAAACTCTCCCTCCTTTTTTCACCACCTTTCTCCTTGAGGCCCCATGTGTGAGGTGAATGGGTCCCATCCACTCTGCTCATACTGTTGTTGTTTCTTTGTATGTTATAAGCCATCTGATTGGGGCCAATGGACTACCCAGGCTCCCAATATAAGAATGACTGGAAAGTCAGTGGAGTCAGGGATTCCTCTCACTTGGACGGATTTTGTTGGGGGTGGGTTGGGTTACCTGCGTTTAGAAAGCTTGATGGTCCAAGAAACATGCTGGAGCTATTTTTAGCAATTTCTCCACCACTCTTATCTTTTGCTTTTTCAAAATGGAGAATTAGATACTTGTTCCAGACACCCCTTATCCAAGATTCCAGAAAAGGAAACTCCACAGGTTGTTTGCTATAAAATATAATTCTATTCAATTTCATAGTAACATAACATTTCACAATAAAGTTCACAATAAAAATAATCACAAAATACTTTTACTGGCTGATTTTATCCCCCCCAAAACATATAAGTAGGGTACTTTGTCGCAAATCAATGCCGTTTTAACAAATGTCCACACGGGGGCGTTCTAAGTCCAACACGTGCAGGGTTGAATTTGCAGACTATTGCTTCAGTTATTGGCCATCTTAAGGCTAAGGCTGTTCATATGTTTCAATAATCAATGTATTTTTCAGTTAAAATGCCATATTCAACATTTTCCACAATAAAGTAAATAGATCTTTTTTTAATCAAAGCAGATAAATCAAAGACATTTGATAGAGAGATAGATAAAAAAAATGGAGGAAAGAAAATACCTTTTTTATTCTAACTTTTGAAGTAATTCTATATATATATTCTATAAGTATTTTTTTTGTTTTATAAAGACGGGTTTGCACTAGTAGAGTTGTTTTTGCTTAGTGAAAAGTAACTTCACTTTGTGAGAATTATCTATGAATTCAACAATGATGCACTCTTTAGAGCAATTTCAATTAAGCGTAAAAGCCTGAAGTTGGCTTAAGCATCACGTGAATTTGTAATAATGCTGTTCTAGTCAAGGCCTGCTAATAAAAACATGACCACTTGTACTTGGCTATTGGAAGTGCGTACGAGCAACATGAATTGAGGCTTGGACTTAAAAGTGCCCTGTGGCCGCTTATTGGCGGGCTCGTCCGGAGCCGCGGATGGCTGGGTATTGTTGTCAACTAAATGGGATCACGAGTGGCTGAAAGGTGTTTGAGAACAAACAGAAAATCATTTTTCACAAGTGGATGATTACTTCTGCTACATGTTAACCCAACTCCTGGAGAATGGCCTGGATTTTTCCAAGGCGCATTCATGGCGCCTCCCAACCTTGACTGGGGGCCTTTTCTTAAAGGCTACTTCCCCCCTCCTCCTTACAAAGTGTCTTCAATCTATTGATTTCCCCCCTTCCACTCTCCCATATCCCACGCACGTTACATCCCATTGTTTGAGGTTCGTGAATGGGACATTGATTATGGAGCAGAAGGATTTCCGTCGTCATTCGCTGAATCGCTTTCTGTGACTCAAATAAAACAATTTCTTGGTTGTGGCGTGGCCTACATTATTTCCAGTCGCGAAGCACAACGCCTCGTATAGCGATGCTCTTAACAAAGGTGACTTGCACTGAGTGAAAATAAATTCTACTGGTCCAGTGTGAGAATCAAATCCACAGCCGTGGTTTTCCAAGCGCCATGCTCTACTAACAGAGCTAAACATTTACAAATTAGCCACAATTGGTGTAATAGGTCAAACTCGAAATTTAGAAGTCCTAGGGTATGCTGTTTTGTATTTTTCTCAATTAATCAGTAATTTGAATTGATCAATCCAGTACAAGAGAAGAGAGTGAACTATTCAACTTCTTCATTGCATTCATAAAACAGCCAGTTGTCACTTTTCGCTGCCCAAGCCTGATTTATTTTGGACATGTCTTATGTTCTCAGTTAATGATGCAATAGTAGTTTATAGGCCTGTTTTATAATATATAGGTAAAAAGCTGTGTTGAATGATTAATTAAGATTGATAATTAATGGCATTTCTATTCAAATTAATTTACATTTGTAAGTCATACATTTGAGTAAAAAATCTTTATCTACAATCACAATTGTGAAATTAGATTAGTGTCATCTGAGTAATTCAACATCCAATGTTTAAGATAAGAAGTCTACTTTTTCTGTATGTTTAGGTACCTTTATGCATTGGGACAGAGAGTTTGGAAACGTTGGAAAAGAAGATATTTTGTCCTTGTCCAGGTACCATAGGTTAAATATCTTGACTCATTATCATATATCTATTGAGACTCAAACATTTTGCTTCTTTGTGTTTAAATGAGGCTGTTCTCCTTCCAAAACCTATTTGCACTGTTTTTGACACTGCTGCTTCTTTTGCTATGACCAGATGTTAGACATAGGTGTTAGCCATAGATTTTAGCCATAAACATTGTGACCTGTTTAACACTTAATTCCAATATAATAACATAATAATGTTCACATGGCCTTTTTTCTCTATGAGAGTATGTGAACCCTTGTTAACCTTTGCAGGTCAGCCAGTACACCTTTGCAATGTGCAGCTACAGAGAGAAGAAGGCAGAGCCCCAAGAACTGATGCAGCTGGATGGGTACACCGTGGACTACTCTGACCCCCAGCCAGGTACACCCACACACACACTACACCGTGAACAACACTGCCCACTAGCCAGGTACACCCACCCACCCACACACACACACTACACCCTGAACTACTCTGACCCCTAGCGAGGTACACACACACACATGAAAAACGACTGCTGTGTTAACACACTTACCCTCACCTGTCCATCGTTCTCAATCCCTCCATCCATCCATCTATCTATTCATTTATTCATCGAGTTTGGCTTTGTGCTTGTGGAATCTAGTGAAACCCTTATCCCAATCTCCTCCTCCCTCCCTCTGTCTGTCTCCTGGTTGATTGCTCCCCCCTTTCTGTCCATCAGGTCTCCAGGGCGGTCGAGTGTTCTTTAGCGCGGTCAAGGAGGGTGACCTAGTGGTGTTCGGCGGTGATGACGAGCAGGACCGGGCGCTGTGGGTCCAGGCCATGTATCGCGCCACCGGCCAATCCTACAAGCCTGTTCCACCCACCCAAAACCAGAGGCAGAACTGCCGAGGAGGAAAGACCCAGCCGGACGCGCCCATCTCCCTGCTCAGTAGGTCCTCGGCCAACAGCGGCTCTAGATGTGTTGTGCAGAAACAAGGTGATACGTAGTCAACAATCAAAAGAGAGTTTTGCAATGACGGTCTGTAAGTGGAATTCGGGAGTGTGGGGGGGATTCAAACCACACGTGGTGTACTCTTCTCATTTGTGCACGGTCTACGAGTTTTGCCAACATAGTCTGGTCGTTCGAAACACCTCCACTCTTAAGTCAATTGTTCCGGGACGGAAACCAGGCGGTGATGTCTTCTTTAAAAATAGACAATTTCGTCCAGGCTACTCACTTGACTGGAGAGAAGAGGGTATTACGAGCTGAAGTGCTGCAGCGGGAGAAGGGACATTGATCGTCTGAGCCGCCTCTACCTCACACACGCTCCAGCGGGGGGTTGATGCAGCCCGTTAGCGTGCCCGCTCGCCCGGCGACTGTCTGCCAACACACGCCACTCCCCCACCAGTCCAAAGAGTGCGTGTTAATTGGTCCTCTTCCTCACTTGTTTCTTTAATGTATGAGTTTTCCATTACCGTCGTAATGGATCAGACCGTGTGCTTTAATGGTGAGAAGGGGTGTCCAAAGGCCCTTTTAAACGTCCCTTAACCAGGGAACAACTCGGAAATGCTCAGTGTTGTTTTCGTGTGTTTGTGTGCAATTCACTCTGATGACTGTTGCACCTATCTTGTGTCTCCCGCGAATGATTTTCCTTTTTTCAGGTTATTAAACCACTAGCTAATAAGCATGTACTGTACAGGAAAACACACGCAGGGCATGGGTCATTTCCTACGTGGGTGTGTAATAAAGGTCAGCTTTATTCTCAAGACGATTTCAACCTAGCATAGACCGCCAGGTTGCGGTACCAGTAAGATACATTTATAAGTCACTCATTGTTTGCCTGACAATTCACGTATTTAGTATGTACAGTTAGGTGTCATTAATTCGTTTTGAATGTAGTGTGGTTATTTCGTCTGTAGATTTGCTTACTTTGCGTGTGTGTATATTCATTTAATTATTTGCTGTCCATATGAGATAGCAAAGACTGGCTGTGTTCCAGGAAAGTACAATTGTTACATGCTTTAACAAGTAGTTATAATGGATGAAGACTAGTTGTGTTTCAGGAAAGTATAATTGTTACATGCTTTAACAAGTATTTTTAGTGAATTAAGGCTAGCTGTGTTCCTGGAAAGTACAATTGTTAAATGCTTTACCAAGTATTTATAGTAGATAGTGAGCAGGGAACTTGGTTCAGAAAGTTGTCCCTGACTGGCTGATCTTTCGGTTCCATGCTTGGCTGAGATGTGACACATCCATCGCCTTCATCCCTCTAAGCTCTGTCAACATTCCTGTCAGTATCTGTGTTGAAAACCACGTGTTTGAAATGTAGGACTGAAGGCTGACCTGTCGTATAGTTTCAGTCTTGTTCATATTTTAAATGACAGCCAAGTTTACTGGGACAGCTGGGACCGCTGCAGACGGTTCTGTTTGAGATCCGTGTATTTGGTGTGTTGTGTGTGTGCTCAATGCTGATACTCTCATATCCTGTCCATCCGCATCTGTCTCTCTCAGAGCCCATGGCCCGCTCGCTCCAACGAATGAAATCGCTCGGCCTGGTTCACCTGAGACGTTAGCGCTCGCCGTCTCTCTTGGCCCGCGTCGATAACCTGTCATCATCAGATCTGCCACCTCGCTGTCTGACGTGTCACATGGATGTGACTGCGGCGGTGACAGCGCTGATGGGGCTTCAAAGAGGTGGATATGGAGAGATGGAGCGCTAAACTCTCCCCTGTTGTCTCTGTAGCTAGTCCCACACTCCTTCAGCTATGATCCATCAACTCTAAACACACACACAGGTTATGCTTCACATAACACACACACACACACATCACAATAAAACACATCCCCCTTTCAACCTGTCTGGCCACATACACCCCACTGGCACCCCTCCCACACACACACACACACACGCTGTAATAACTGACCTAACTCTAACACCCCCGTCTAGCCACACATACGGTCCCTCTCCACTCCCCCTTCATCTACAGATAATAGCTGGAAGTTAAAGATGACACGGATCAATAGGATTTCTCCTAGTGACTGGAGGAGTTAACATCGCGCCTCCTCCCGCTGGCCCTCAATCAATACTGTCCCTCCCTCCCTGGCTTATTATCAGCTTTAATCTATATCCCTTTGTGTAGCTTTCTTTAGGAGCGTCTCGGTCCTCCCTTTCTCCGCGCCTTTCTCCAAATGACATTAAGGACGCCCTGCATTTGGGGTAACGAACGTAAAATGACCTACATCGGAATTAAAGAATACAGCGAGCCAGAAGAGCCGAAGGGCAGGGGGACGGAAAGGAGAAGCGAGAGAAAGACGAACCAAGAGAGAAAAAGAGAGAGCGCAGACTCCCGGGGTGATTATGGGGATGGCACTTCTGCTGCCTTTTATTTTTGTTATTTCACAAAAGCGACCGTGGAAGATGGAGGTGGGAGTGGTTGGTGTTGTGGGGGGGGGGGGTTTGGTGTTGTTGGGGCGAGGGGGGCACAAATGTCTGAGAGAGCGCTCGCGGGGGGCCAGAGCACTGGGCTTTTCTCCGTCCATACAAGAGTGATCGGCAAGCCACCAAGAGTGATGGGCGAGCCCGAAATGGGCAGCGTTAATAAAAAGCAATCGCTAATGCTCGTCTCGGGCGCGGAGCCGCCGGCGTCGGCGCGGAGGGAGAGGTTCCATTCTCCGCCTCCCTGGGCTTTTGTGGGGCCGCGTGTCATGTGAAGACAACTCCGTCCCAAATGGGTTTCTACAATGCAGGAGCGCAGAGAGCGTGGGGCCTTTTCACTGGGGGTCTGCTGGTCCTGCACGCCACCAGCCATTAGCTGGGACGAGCCTATAAAGGACTGGAAGTGAACCTGGTCCCGCCGGGATGCCACGTCCACCCTCGTCCTTGCTTTGTTTCTCTCCACGTCTCCTTTTTCCTTTCAGCGTTTTTCCGTCGTTCCTTTCGCCCTGACCCGGCCTTTGGACCTGCCGCGTCTTCACGGACGGTACACGGCTTGCTGTTCACTCCTGCTCTCCCCCTTCCCTGTCCAATTCACCGGCTCTTTCTGCCGCCGAAAATATCCCTCCTCGGAGACCCGGCAAAAGTGATGTCGGACACAGGCGGGCGTTCCACGCTCTGAACATCCGCAGTCAGCGGCAAGGTCCGCTTAAGAGGTGACCCTTTAGTTACGAGGTCAAGGCTTCTTCGTCGCTGACCAAATAGCGTAGCCGGTGTGCCAAGTGGGGATTCACAAAGGCGAACCGCTTAGGTTATCAAATGCCGGCTTCACAAACACATTGCGCGCTTGTGTTTGTGTCACAGTTTTCCCTCACATATCCGTGCATGTTGCGAGTGTCGCTGTCAGTTTCTCGTATTTACAGCTGAAATTTGGAAACTGGATTTCACAGATTGTCTGAAGCCAATGGAGGTGGGAACTAATAACCAAAGCAGTGAATAATAACATTGCCAGTGCAGTCAAATCGAGTTCCTGTCTCTCTTCACTGCCGTTTTACCCCTTTTGTACGGCATGAATCGCTGTAACCAGATTTTACACTATCTACCCGGCTTTCACATCAGCCGGGATTTAATTTCAGTGTGAGGAGTGCATGCTACTGGGGATTGCATTGTTGTATGCCATTGTTGTGCCAAAGGAGTGTCATCTGTGCTCTTTATTAAAGGAGATGTAGAATGGAATGGATTGTTTCTGCTCCTTACGCCATTTCTCTGTGGCTCCTCTCATACTCTTCAGACTCATATCCTCAATCATATTTTTCTCTCTCTTACACCCTCTCGCTTACCCTCCCTACCCTCTCGTTCTTCTATTCTTTCCGCCTCTCACTCTCTCCCTCTGCCTCACTTGCTCTTCCCCTTTCCCTACCTCACTTTTCCCCCCTTTGTTCCCCTCTTGTGTGTCTCCCTCTCAGGTTTGGATCGCTCTCAGAGGCAGGGGGTAGAGGAGTTGATCTCTGCTGTGCCCTGTCGTTTCGACCATGCCGCTCTGTTTCCCATTCTGCAGAAACAGACCCTACAGCACCGGATGAATGACTCTTTCTCCTGCCTGGTAAGAGAAAGGGGTGAGGGGGGGGGGGGGGGGGGGGGGGGGGGGGG
>JACXGK010001591.1:0-15698 GCA_016801125.1 Novumbra hubbsi | reverse complement strand
GGAAGTGGACAGACAAGGCTCCAGGAAGTGGACAGAGGCGGGTGGGTGGGAGAAAAGGCCTCTGTTAAGCCTTGCTTTAGAGTCTTATGCCTGGAGGCTTTTGGAAATCTCACACTCAGCGGATAAACGGTGCTAATCAATACTTCCCAAATAGAAACATGACCCTCACGGACAACTGCTGGGCCTATTCAGTGGAGAGCGGGCCAAAACCCACGCACCACACAGACTTGCGGGGAGGGGGGGGTGGGCGGTGAGTGGACCTCACCATATGTACCATTGTGGTCAATGACTTTTCAGTTCCCGGAAATTCCGGATTTGACCTGAACCCATATTTTGAATTTCAAATGGAATGGTGTACTCAAATAGTTAAACGTCAGATCCTATCCACATTTCCTTAGTGTTATTGATGAGTAGATGAAAGAGCTCAGCTCTGAGCATATGGCCCAACTAACGATTCTTCATCTCACACTAACAAGCAATGAACTCCCTTCACACTGACACCTGTGCTTTTATTTTTCTACCTGACTCATAAGGATTTTTTTGTCTCCCACATGAAAAGCTCGTAATTACACTTATCTACGAAACGTCAATCTCACTGTGCATTTTCCCTGCGTTTTCCTTCACTACTGACAAGGACTCTGTGTATCAACCTGTGCTCCCTGTTCACTCTGCATTCAGAGCGAAATGGCCTTGAAACCAGAACATCTGTTGAGAAGTAGGGTCAGCCCTTTTGATGGTTGCTATTTGATTTGGGTTGTCAGACTTCAGAAGCTCAGTTTTCATAACTACTTATGGTATTTACTGGAATTTTCCACATGATAATGTTGGTTTTATGCGAATTGAATGCTTCTCTGATAGAGTGGCTGATCTGTCCTGTCAAGCAGCAGATGAACACTGCAGAATCTTAAACTATACCTGGCTTCTAAACACATGCACACAGACATCTACTGTCAAAAAGTCTGGATGGGTCTCAGGGCATTATGGAATCAGGCAGTCTGGCTTTATCAGGACCACTGAACTGGACATTTTTAACATTATATATTGTTTTGAAGGAGCAGGGCAGATTTACAAAATATAATTTTCAATGTGATTTTGACACGAAATTACTTAAAATAATGTTTCTTTTTTTGAATAATTTACATTTTACTCAGAATTTTTGCTTTATGACTTCAAGCTATTATAATTACTCTTTGGACCACTTTATGAACGTTTTGTGAAGTCCGCTAACTGAGTTGTGAACACTAGTTAAGCGTCCTCAATGGTTTGTTTTAGATATCAAAGAATAGGCCATCCAGTAAGTACTTTTGGGCGGCTCAATCTGTAGAAATGTTGTCAAGGAGGATTCATGGGTGGCAATAAAGGTGTCCTTCAGTTTATGCCCCTAGGGGAGTCTGTCAGTAAAACAAGAGGCACTCTCTAAGCAGCATGATGTTTATAACACACACACGCACAAATACCATCATACCTTCTCATTTTGAGGAGTGTGTGTTTTGTCAAATCAGTAGCTGGAATGGCCAATCGTGAAATCCTCAAACTTGATGTAGGCACGATTCAAACTCACACCCGTTCACAAATGCGCATACACCCAGAGACCCTTATCTCACTCACCTCCTCCTTAGCCTTAGCCAAGCAATTAAGATCATATTAATTAGAAATACCGCGGCTGACAAATAGCTCTTAATTGCTGTGCACTAGTCATATGAAACAGGAGGCACTTGAAAAAGGCCTTGAAATTGAACAATGCTTAGAAAACCATATGTTCTATCAAAGGCTTGAGTTGTCACAATGGAAATTATCCATGAATTATGCAGTGACATGAAAAATATATATATTTTAGGAAACAGATTACATATATGAATTGTTAAGGGCTTTTATTTTGTTGGTTTCATGCTCGGTTGATATTTTGTTTATTTTGTTTGGTGTACGTTCTTATTTATCCTAGGGATTTGTCTCTAAATCCTTACCATTTGTTGAAGACATTTTCTCATCGCAGGTTACAATTCTCTAAAGGTTTCAAGAAAACTTTTATTTGATTAGGTAAATTATTTTAAGACTAGAATCTAACCTTAATATGACAGAATTGAACAATACTTGGTCTAGAAGATCCCCTGTCAGTCACCCGATTGAAAGCATGTTTGTTAGAGAGCTCTAACACTCAGCTCTTTATTGTTAATTGAACGGTCAGCGCCAAGACAAGTGAGTTGGCCATCTGTTTGTCAAAGTGGAACATCTTGTCACATGCAGCAGGGCGCTCGGCTGTGTTCCTTTGTAGTGTGATATTAATAGGTCCAACAGAGAGAGGTAGAGAATGATTCAAAAGGGGGCAGGTAGAGAAATTGAAATGAGAAGGCGAACGCTGAAATAACAATGTGTACTGAAAGCATATTTGTCAGTCATGTCATTGTAAAAATCTCATCTTGTTGTAAAATTTCAGGAGAGTTCAAGTTTGCAATAAGACTGAGGGAAAGTCTTATTGCAAACTTATTGCATTCGTATTCATTGTTGACGGTTCTGACTGAAAATCAGAGGGAAAAACATAAATATTTAATCTGCCTTCCATTTAAAAGTATATCAAGAGCAACGTTAATATGTAATTATAAACTATTCAGACTAAGACACCGGGCTCAGTGGGGCACTGTATTGCGCATGTTCTGGTTGCTCCCAGGTTGACCAGTGCCACCCGTAGAGCCGTAGTTTCCATGCCAGGGTTCTATTGGCGTTGTTGTGGGCACTGCTCAGCCGAGGTGCTAATTTGTTAATATTCCTCTCGAGCAGCATCTTAATTAGGTTTCTAAGATTCTTGCCTAATGTAGTTTAGTTCAGGAACATGTAAGGTTTTCAGATCACACTTGCTTAGTACACAGGTTATTTTTTTTCCATCTGGAAATTAATTGCTGGCAGTTAACCTTACGATCTTTTGTTTAATCATTGGAAATGTTCAGGGATATTTGTAACAATGTTTTGCATAGGGCTGTGTCTAAGCTGTCAAATTGGAAAAAATTGCAATGACTAAGGAGCGTTCATGTAGATATTTTTTTCAATAAGTTTCTTTTGCTAAAGGTTCTTTAAGTAGTTCTTTGGGGAACCTTTAAACGTTGTTTTACCCATGTACTCTGAGCCCTTTTAAATTCTATATTTCAGGCTGAAGGACAGGCTTTATCTATAATGTTTTTACAGTAAATTACATTGGTCAACTTCCAGTTACATACGTTTTTTCTCTTGGTTTTCTATAAGATGATGTGAATATTCTTTGCATTCAAATTCTGCTTGGATAGATCCTGTGTCCATTTGATCATGTCTCTAAAACGTTGTTTAACATGCGGCCCATTTAATTGATTGACCATTATTTTGAAAGGTACATAAGGACCCACACTTCACGGTGCATGTCAGAACTTCACGGTGCATGCAAAGAACTTTATGCTTTTCCATGTAGTGTCAGTGTACTGGGTGGCAGCAGGTGTGACCCCAATGGTGTGTTCGGCTGGCCTCCCAATTGCAATCCTTATTGCAACCAGATGCAATTTTCATTTCATTTGGGAAGAGTGAGCAACGTTACTCACTTGCTGTGTTGATATGAGCCCAAATTCGATGTAAACTAAAGTCATGTCTAACGCTCGTTGCTACAAAGTATGAAATCAAACGGAATTGTTGCCTGAGTGTTATGTTTTCGGAGAATCTTCTAGAACCTTCCAATTGTTTCTTAACTGCCTGAGGTTAAAGAGGCACTTGCTGTGCCTTCTACTGTATCAGTGAGAACATGGAGTCTTGAGCACACACCCTTGGACGGGCCCCGTGTTGAGTGTGTTTCCTACCCTCACTACATGGGGTGGGCAGGTCAACTGGCTTTTGCCAGAGAACACCAGAATTTTGGAGGGCACAGACCTCCACGTACTAGCCAACAGTACACTGAATGTTGTAAGGTAACGAGATGAAATCCTCTGACCCGTTGTCAGAACTTACCCTGGTGCAGTGGGATCTGGGTTTGTCCTGCAATGCCCGTCCTCATGTGGTCCGAGTGTGTTGTCAGTTCCTGGTTGACGATGCCACTGATGACATTGTCTGGCCCTCATGTATCCCAGACCTGAATCCAATTGAGAACCTCCGAGACATAATGTATTAGTGCATTTGATGGCGCCAAGTTGCACCACAGACTGTCTAGGAGCTCACTAATGCCCTGATCCAGGTTTGTGGAGGAGATCCCATCCATCGTCTTATCAGGACCATGCCTAAATGTTGTCGGGAGTGGGCCACGTGGGGGCCATACACACTACTGAGTCAGATTATGAGTTGCTGTGATGAAATTCATGCAGGTTGGAACAGTTTGTGATTTTAATTGTTTACTTTGATTTTCAGAGTGCGTTGGAATCCAGCCCTCAATCGGTTGGTGATTTTGTTTTGCATCGACCGTAGTTACATCATTTTGTTCTCAAAGAATCATGCAGTCTACAGTAAAGATTTTGATCTTTAAAATATTTTGTTTTTTGAGACCCAATGTGTGATTTTAGTGGTCTTTAGAGGAGTGTAGCTAAATCCAAATCATTGTGAAAATCGAAAAGATAAAGTTGACGGTCAGTTTTTATTACTGGTACTTTATAGCTCTTAGTTAGCCATCTACAGTAATTGGTTTCTAGTGTAACACGTTGAATGTACATTTTTATACATTAGGTTTCGGATTAACACAGGAACAGTGTATTGCCCACTACACTTCTCACAACAAAGCTGGCATTGTCCCATAAATTGCTGCTCTTCAAACCCCCTCCCTTGTTCACCACCATCACTTCTACTCAAGAAATCTAGGCTTGCCTAGTTTTTCTTTCTTCTTTTGACTGCAAACAATCTTACAGGATGCTCGGACTGCCACTTACTATTTGTAGCATGGTCGTTGCGCTGGATCTAATGTTAGGTAAAATCGTCAATTTCAAAGTGAGCATAATAATAATATAATAAGATTCAACCATTATTTCAGTTTACTGCATGCAAATCCTCTGTTTGTGGCCCCTCCACCCTGCTCCTCCCAGACCTCCCTAACAACCTACTACGTTGGGCCTCTTAGCTTTCTTTTCCTCAGTGCAACTCTTTTTACAGACCTGAGTCCTCAATCACGTTTTCGAATTGACTAGTTCATTTCATTTATTTTGTTGGTTTGACCAAAAATAATTCTACAGCAACAGTATATTATTTCCACACAGAACAATTCAGAACGCTGCAGGCAGCATAGAGAAAGATAGTTTTAGACTTGATAATTTATTGTGTGGAGCAAATATTAAAACAGTTAAAGAATAACTAAATGTGAAACATATATCATTTACTTTAAACATTCCATTATTTATATATTCGTTTTCAATGATATTATTATTTTTGTTTAAGTTGCCAATGACTTTGGAGGTGACTAGTTATTTGTGTTTGTATAAATTCTTATGTATATGTAAAAACAATAAGACATTCTATCATTTTCATTTATTTTCCATCAGTCCATCAGTCAGAGACCATTAGTGAGAGTTTCCTCAATAACTCAAATCTCTCTTTCGGCAGTTAAAGGCTCTGACACCTGACCCCTTGTTTCCAGCACTAAACAAAAATCAAGAGAGAAGTGCCCAAATTATGAAAATAATGGAAAGCTATCCTCTAGTCTTATTTCTTTTATTGTGATCATAGGGTTGGTTCAGTCCCGGTCAGGTGTTTGTTCTGGACGAGTACTGCGCCCGTTACGGTGTGAGGGGCTGCCACCGCCACCTCTGCTACCTCAGGGACCTGATGGACTACTCCGAAAGCAACACGCTGGTGGACCCCACCCTCCTGCACTACAGCTATGCCTTCTGTGCCTCCCACATCCATGGGAATAGGTAGGCACATCGACAAACTCCTCAATGTTGTTACAAAACTGTCGCACAACGTGTTGTACTAAAGCAAACACAGGTTTTAGCGTTTGCTGAAATGAAATGTTGTCTACTGAGCTCAGATGGTCAATGTCAAGATAAAATGAATAACCAGTTAAAAGACTCCATGTTGTTCACACACTTCCATTCATTGCAACAATGGGCTATTGTGCATCTATAAAAGGCCAGTATACCCATATTTCACATTTCAGGATTTTCCCTCTCACGAATCAAGGATTTTATTTGTCCTGGCCAATATAATAGGTTGAGAAAAAAAAAAATCTGTGGGCTTTTGTGTCATATAAAGAAAGGGACTTGACAATACCACAATAGTAACCACCCGGGTTGGCTCCTTCCTTGCAGTTGCTATGTTGGGCCTCTTTTCTCCATTCTATAAGAAGGAAGAACGTGTACAGAGACTTTGCACACAAATTAGCGCTTGGCTATTAACACTTCATCAGAGCGTAATATGATTAGAATATAATGATCAATTCTGGATCAGCTTTTAATGTGCAATTATTCCCTCTACTAACTTATTTTTCTTCTTGTTATGTCTTCTTTGGTGTACGTTAATTGTTTGCGGCACCAAGAATTATAACATTATAGAGTAATATAATCCTATTTTTTTGAAAAACACTAAACCTGCACGCGTTGATATTTACCAAAAAATCACAGATTATTACTGTTCTGTATTTAGTCCGATATGAGCAGTGTACCTTGGCCATACTATAATGGGTTAACATCTCCACTGTTTCCCGCTCACCGTTCTCTTATAGCTATTAGATTCCCTTTTACCTCAAATATCCCCCTGCTTGACATCCCCTGTGATGAACGCTAATATATGTGCTTTCTCTCTTTGTTTTGTAATTTAGCCAATTAGAACAGTAATGATTAGCCTCCCTGAGTAATCACCATATAAACTGGGGAGATTGCTGGAGCTGGCTTTTTGTCAGTTGGAGCTCTAATTTGAATAATTGATAGCTAGTCGTGCTCTAGATGCTGCCAGAGAGGTTGTGGAAGGGTGTGGAGGCATGGGGTTACATGAGGATTAAAGCGGAGTGAAGGTAGTTTAGTAAAACAAAGCTTGCAGTCTTCTACTTCCTTGAATTCTCCAAAAACGTTAAGCCTGTTTGTAAACCCTTGCTGTAACCTTGATTTTAAATGTATTTTATCATAAAATGTCAAATGTCCTGTGTACAAATTCCATTTCCTTTACTTGTGATGTGTGTATAACCTGTCATGGATAGTCCTACGGTTGACTTTTTCTAGTAGAAACTGAATTTGTGCCACTAAGATACAAAAATTGCAGTTTTTATCAGGACTTATCCACCTAAATTCAGTTTCTACTAGAAAATGTACCTAGTCTTCGACAATCACGCTGTGTGTAAAACAGGCGTGTAATTTATATACAACTGTTGCTAACTTGGTGCCAGCTTTTGTAGATCACAGTTTTTTATTGACAGATGAAGAAACAGTGGACTCTGAGACTGGCACCCTGGGTTGTTGCTGCAGGTGTGGCTTTACGGGGAGACAGGTGTGTGTGTGTGTGTGCGGAGCAAGGTCGAAAGAAGCCCGTATCACGGGCAAAACTGTGTGCCGTTCCCGAGCCATTTGGAGAGAGACAGGGGACACATCATCTTCTGCTCACCACCCTCTCCCCTGTCACTTCCTATCCTCCGCCTCTCAGAGCCGCCTGGCTCCCCGCGGGCTCAGGATGTGACAGGAGCTTTACCTCTGCCGCCCCGACACCCCATGCCACAAGTCCTCTCTGTCACCCGTGTCGGTTCTCGGCGCGTCGCTAAAGGGAGGTGACACACATGGTGCCCCACGCGGCCGCAGTCTCGCTGACGGATGACGGCCCACTGACCGTCAGATGTGATTTACCTAGGGATCCGCGGTTTGGAGGATGGTCGAGGATGACAGTCGTCGCTGTTGAGTCGTATCCACCGCAAACGTCCTGTCATGAAGCTACAGAAGCCCACGACAAGGCCCTGGTTACCTGCAGACCTATATTGGAGCCGGTTAACCCTATGAGTGCTTTGGGGCGCGGGGGGGGGGGGGGGGGGGGGGGTTGGAACTTGGCGTGTAGCCGCCACTCCGACAGGCTCGCTTCATTTAGCAGCAACAATGCGTCTGCCCTCGACAAGCTGTAGCACCGCGCTCAGCTCCGCTGCATGCAGCCAGGCGTGACGGGAAGTTTGATTGGATTTAATCGCAGTCAGAGAAAGGCTGCCGTGTGAAAGCCTGTTGTAAGCTCTACTTCAGTTTTTAATGGCCTACTGGTTTTTTTTTCTGCTTTGCGTGCAGACGCTTATGCATGTAGGTATAAGGTATGGCGGTAAGGAGAGGGGAATAAGGTATGGAGGTATGGAGAGCAGAATAAGGTATGGAGGAATGGAGAGGGGAATGAGGTATGGAGAGGGGAATAAGGTATGGAGGAATGGCGTGGGGGATAAGGTACGGAGTGGGGAATAAGGTATGACGGTATGGAGTGGGGAATAAGGTATGGAGTGGGGAATAAGGTATGACGGTATGGAGTGGGGAATAAGGTATGGAGTGGGGAATAATGTATGACGGTATGGAGTGGGGAATAATGTATGACGGTATGGAGTGGGGAATAAGGTATGACAGTATGGAGTGGGGAATAAGGTATGGAGTGTGGAATAAGGTATGACAGTATGGAGTGGGGAATAAGGTATGACAGTATGGAGTGGGGAATAAGGTATGACAGTATGGAGTGGGGAATAAGGTATGGCGTGTGGAATAAGGTTGGGACCGGGTAGTGGGTGCTGCTGAACATCACGTTTCTTCATTTGAAACTTTGGACTAGTATGTGTGTGAGAAACAGTACTCCCTACCTTTCTCCCTAACACGACATGAAAGAAAATGGCCCTGCCATCACATGAGTGAGCACAGTCACCCAGCCCTCCCTAGAACGATCCTTATGTTCTTTTAGGATTAGCTGGTGCTTGTTAAACGGGTTGGCTGCAGGGGGGTTAATGAATTGACAGATTTAGGGAACAACAGGGTTTACAAGCTGTCCTTACAAGTGCTGTTGGGAAAAGGAGGCTGTTTTTCATTGTAGAGCAGGGCCTTTTGGTGACTGAGTGGAGGGGAGTTGACGTGAAAGTCTTGAAGTTCAGACACAATACACTACAAGCTTCCATTGTCACCCAATTTCTAGAGATTATTTTTCCAAGTCCTTTCAGTATCTTTACAATCTTATTAACATTTAAAAAATGTATATGATTTCCAATAGTATAGCCAGACCCAAGTTTTTTGGTCTGTCTGAATGAATGCAAACAAAGAACAACAAACGAACAAGTCCTTCATAGCTAAAGTGCGTTTAAGGTTTCAGTTTCTTTGATTTTACTTTTTATTTTAAACCTCAAGTCACAAATATGGTTGCAGAGCCGTCTTGTTTTTGCTTGCTATAGGCTAATACGTCATGTTCAGGGGCTCACTGCGTAGGCTTTTATAAGCACAACTCATTAACACAAGACAACCCCCCCACCTTCTGAAAGCGAGTGCCTTTCTCTTTCAACTGAAAAAAGCCCCAGAAAGTCAAGGCTAACTGTATAGGTAGTGATTGCATTTTCTTCTCTTTCTCAAGAGTGCCTATTCATGTAAAGGCAAGAAGGGAATGGAAGCTTTGCTGACATTAAAGGGGCTGTCTGCAATTGCTGTATTCATTTTAGGGTATTAAATATAAATGCCTCATGAGCTTAATTCAACTGTCTAACCCCATCTCAAGTCTAAATATGAATGTGTTATTGCTTTCAAATATTGTTAATTTTTATGATTGAGGTTGGTAATTATTTTAATCTATATCCATGTCTATACATTTATTGTTTATTTTAACTTAAAATATAGGCTAGTTTTAACCACTAAAAAAAATTTTGCTTAAATGTTCACTGTTTTCAGATGTGAAAGTAAAACAAACATATCTTGGCTTTGATTAAAATAGTGCTAATGAGCCATTTAGTTATATTCTTAATTGTAAATTATTTTAAGACATAAACACTTTGCAACGCTCAATTTCTTTCAGGCCGGATGGGATGGGCACTGTTACTGAGGAGGAGCGAGAACAGTTTGAGGACATTAGAGGACGTCTCCTGAGTTTATTGGACAACCAGATCACCCATTTTCGGTAATATTTCATATACGATTGGCATGATTACAGTCAATGGTATGTGGACTTCATAACATTTCTCAGTAATGCCCCATTAACTGATTATAATAAGAAGCTTAAAAAAAATTAAACCGGTGTGACATAGTGTGTACTGGATGATTGGTTTTCCCTACATCTGTGAGCTGCTATTCACCATTATTTCCCTCCATGGCTGTTATTGTCAGGGCCATGGACACAGATCCAGACCTTGAAGGGTGGTTTGCTCAATGAACCTGACCTATTCATATCCCTGAACTATGGCTCTTCAAAGCCCTTCACATCGGTTAGGGGCCCTCCATCTGGCCTCAAGGAGATAAGGTGGATACATGGCCATGGAGTTGGTTGGGGGGGGGGGCTTTTGAAAATAGTGGGAATCATTAGTAAAACCCCTGAAAGGGCTGCAGACAAAAAAGTGGAGATTATGTTAATATAAAACAAACAAGCGGGTGAATTTTAATGAGTTCCACTTTTCAAAACAATATTTGGGACTGAGGTCTAATTGAGCTTTCCAGTCAATGCATCCTCAGTGGACACTGATGACGATTGAGTCTTCAACGCGTTACTGCAGCTTGAAATAATGAATAAAAGGCGCTAGCAATTCTTTGAGACTTTGATGATTTGCTGATAAATTGTCATTTAGACCTGCGATTCTCAACTGGTTTTCATTCAGAACCCAATTTTGAAAAGCTCAGTCACGACAGCAATTCACAATTGGCATTAATTTAAGAGAACTATCAGTTACAAACGATCAATGCAAGAGGAGGATGTAATAATTTGCTAATCTGTATATGGCTAATCCACAATCTTTGAAAACATTTAGGTATTAATAAACAGTATTTCAGTAGAAATATAATACCCAAATTTGGCCTTTAATTTACTTGTGAAAATGATCATGTATTTCTACAGTATCACTCCCACTTGTATCTGTAGGTACTGTTTCCCCTTTGGCCGACCGGAAGGGTCCCTCAAAGCGACAATCTCCCTGCTAGAAAGGGTATGTTCTGCTCCCTGTCTGACTAGTTTAATTCTTTATACAGTTTACATGTTTCTGCTTTCCATAATTAATATTTCAGACTGTTGTGGTCAATGTATTGGAAGATCTGTATGGCCTTGCAGAGGTCATTTTGGTTTTAGACTTACGTGCTTAGTTGGTTTTAGGTTTTGATGAAGGACATCACCACACCTGTTCCTCCTGAGGAGATGAAGAAGGCGGTCCAGAAATGTCTGGAGAAAGCTGCCCTTATCAACTACTCCCAGCTGACTGAATATGCTCAAATTGAGGGTGTGTTCAAGGCGCAGGCTCACATGTTGTGATTCATTGTCAATATTTCACTGTCATGTCCCTGTTTGGCTTTGTTAAGTTATAGCTACGTGTTGTTGGTTTGTCAGTGTTTCTTTTGGATTGTCCAGGGTGGCTGGGTTATGTTTTAGTATCGTTCTGCCATTGTCACAGTTTTGGCATCTTTATGATTTTATGTCACAGCTGATGCTCAGGCTGCCCCAAAGAAAAGGTTGGAAGACATGATGCATCTGGGGGAGTTATGCATCGAGGTCCTGCAGCAGAATGATGAACACCATTCTGAGGTAGGACCATTTCGTGCAAAACTGACGTGTGGACACCAGATTAACTGTTGTTGCAGATGTAAAGGCTTCTATATGATTGGCAATCGTAACCAGTAGCCTGACAAATGTTATCTGGGGGGCTATTGTCCTAGGGGTGTCCAGGGGCAATTTCTACTTTTATCAGCCAAAATATGTTTTCCCCCAATGACAACATGAAACAAATAACAAAAGTGGAGTGTAAACTTTTTACATAATTTTACAGATTTTTCTGGTAACAAATTACATGATATTTAGGCCAGTTTCATCAAAATGTTTATTAAAAAAATACTATACATAAGACATATTTTGGCTGCCCCATTAAAGACAGCTAAAATGTCACACTCTGTGGTTCCACTCACTAAATTGAATCTGACTATACTGTATAGAGTAACCTATACAGTATCTATTTTGGGCGCTGCTTTCACAAATTAACAATGTCCAAATGCTTCTGGCCAGACGACTGGGTCAGAGCATCTCTAAAACAACAAGGCTTGTGGGGTGCTCCTGGTCAGCGTGGCAAGTACCAACAGACAGTGGTCCGAGGAGGGACAAACCACAAACCGGTAACAGGGTGTTTGGCTCCCAAGGCTCACTGATTCGTGAGGGCAACGAAGGCTATCCTGTCTGGTCCGAACCAACAATGACACAATGTATACTGTAATAATAATAAATAATAATAATACATTGAATTTATATAGCGCTTTTCTAAAGACCCAAAGACGCTTTACACTTGAGTAGTCAATACACAAATAATGAAAAGAAAAAGGACTAGGACGAGACAATGGAACGAGGGGAAGGGGAGGGGCTATGGGAAGGCTTGTGTGAACAGATGAGTCTTGAGACGGTGGATGAAGATGGTAGTAGATGTACTGTGGCACTAAGTCACAAAAAATTGATGATGGTTACAGGAGGAATGTGTCACAACACACAGTGCAACCTGCTGCGTATGGTATTGGCATGAGGAAAAAATATATTTTTTCTAACGAGTTTAAAGTGAAACGATTAGACCATTAAGTAATAATACCATCTCTACAGAGAAGTATGGTGGTGGGGGAATCATCCTATCGGAATCGTCTCAGCTGCAGAAATTTGAACTGATTGAGGGAAGGATGAACAGAGCAAAATACCGAAGTTAAAGATTTGTATTTTCAATAAATTGGCACAAATATCTAAAATTATTTTTGCTTTGTGATTATGGGGCTTTGTGTGTAAAGTGAAAGTGTTCAGTTACAAATTAAGTTAAGTCTATAAGATAACAAAATGTGGAGAGGTTATAGGGGTCTGAATACTTTCTGAGAGCACTGTACATACACTAATTTGAAAAGCATCAAACTGCTTAGCACAGTTAAGTTAATAATGAAATTATTTGAATTATGTATTTTGCGAATTGTTACAAATACGTCCTTAAAAAAATTGTTTGTTTCATGAAAGTTTTACTAATCTTTGTAAGAGAATGTTAAACAAAAATATTCTCCTACTGTTAGTCACACTTGATAAGTGTATTTTAAATTACTTAACTATATAACAACAAAAAGTCTTAGCTAAGTGCCTTTTATCAATTTCCGATTGTATTTTTTTTGTAGTTGAAATCCTTCTTTAGATGCTGTTTTAGTATAGTTTTTTTTATTTTTTCTACCCATGATATTCCTTGGTCATTTGATTAAGAACTTGAAACCACATTTTGTGACGCTGTCCATTTTTATCCTGGGTTTGCATTGGCAGTTGAGCCAACACAGTAGTAAAGTCTCCAGCAAGCAGGAATATAAACAACACCCACGACCCATACGCACGCATCACTCTTACACATACTGTGAAAAACGGTTCAATTATAGGTGTTGAGACGTCCACAATCGCAACATAGACATTTGCCTAAGTGGCAGCACTGATTCAGACATCTGTTTCTGAGAGACAGCTCTATTTATAAGAGGCTGCAATCCACGGCTGTCACAAATCAGACAAGGCCCTTTGTGGTTGAGAGCTGGAGTTTTATGAGTAGGACGGTCACATCAGCACTTCCCACTCGCGCCAACTCCATTGAACTTCATCTGCTTTCCTTTTTTTTGACATGTGTTGAAATTAAGTCAATCATTACCTTCTATTGTATGGTCTGCTAGGTTGTAATGAGCAAACCTTACTCTAATTTCTTTCACTTCCTCCTTTTTCTAATATGATGTCATAAGGGGAGAGAGGTAAGTTTGTCTTGCGAAAATATGTGTGTCTCTGTCATGTCCATCCAATTGTGTGGCTATGTCCCAAAGCCGTCGAACATCAATCAATCATTAACCACCTTTCACAAATACCATATGTGGCTTTGTTTGTGGATTAAATAGATGGCAAATACTAGAAACAGTGATTTCTGGTCCACACATGCTAAACACACCACACTGCTAAAAATTATTAAAGGAAACATAGAATCATCACATTATATATTATATTATATGTCATCACAGATATCAATCTGTCTAGTTGGAAAGCATACGCAATTGTGAATCAATATTACCTGTTTTGGTGCAAATGAAAGTGACAACAGGTGCACTGAAGAGGCAACAGCAAGACATCCCCAAAAAGCGACCCTCCAAGGATATACCTCCCCAGACCATCACTGACCCATCACCAAACCGGTCATTCTGGATGATTTAGCAGGCAGCAAAACGTTCACCAATGACATCTCCAGACTTTTTCCACATCTGTCGCATGTGCTCAGTGTGAACCTGCTCTCATCTGTGAAGAGAACAGCGCACCAATGGTGGACCTGCCAGTTCTCTGTGTTGTCTGGCGAATGACGATCGAGCTTCACGGTGCTGAGCTGTGAGCACAGGTCCCACTAGAGGATGTCGGCCCTCATACCACCCTCATTGAGACACTGAAAACCTACTTGCAACGACACATATGAATCCATCCTGGAGGAGCTGGATTACCTGTGAAAACTGAAACTGAATGGGCTGCAGGTACAGCCTCATGCTACCAGTAGAGACAAAGACACTTGAAAAATGCAAAACTAGAGAAGAATCAGTCAGAAACGATAAGGATGGAGCAGCTGTCTGCAAAACCATTCCTTTTTGGGAGTTGTCTTGCTGTTGCGTCCCCAGGGTAAAATTGTATGGGCCGTATAAACCCTGAGTAATTCTACTTCTCCCAGTCTAGCAAATTTTTGCCGCAACATCAAGTAACTCATTTGGAATGAAACTCAGGGTCGTTTGGACTGTGGAGTGGTTCACAGTGCTTTAGCAGTGGCTGAACCAATTTCTAAAAAACGTCTGCCTTTATCATGAGCTTTTTCATGATGTTCTATCGTGTTGTTCTTTTTTTTCTTGTCATGTAGCCAGTTGCAATGTGTCCCTGAATGTCAACCATTTTCTGTTGGAGTGTTTAGTGTTTTTAGGTGCAAGGCTATACATTGACTTAGCCGGTAAGGGGTGGAATGGAGAAAACAGTTGCTAGAACAAGGCTTGACAGGGCAAGACATTAGCGGCCATTATCGGCTTAACATCAGAGGTGTCTGTATCATTGCATTTTATTTGTCTTCACATAGATCAACAAGTAACCTTTCGGTAATGAATGGTTTGTCCATCATAGCAGGACCACAAGGAATTCAGTAAAATTGTGGCAAATAGATTCTTCTATGTGAGGCAATATGTATTCCGTTGAGTTACATTTTGACCAATGGAATGGGTGGAGTACCACGCAGCCAACAATTGCTATTACACAGTGCTCCTTGATTTTCCAGCTCTATACAGTCTCCTGTACATTTCCTACTAAACATTCACTGAGGCTTAAATATGTATTTCCTATCCATTGAGTTACATTGTGCCAGTGGTTTGGGCAGAGTAAAATGACAGCAACAATTGCTTGTCATGTCCTGGATGCGGGCCCCTAGCCATCTCTGTGCTTTGGGGCTCCCATTCAGGGCTTGGCACATGGAGAGGCCTCTAGCCATCTCTATGCCGTTGTGGGCTCCCCAGTCAGAGCAGCTGCAATCAGTTGACTCTGATTGGGGAGCCTACTTAGGTTAGTTTTACAGCCACACCCGGTGTGGTTTATTGTTTGTG